>OY754308.1:33111916-33269963 GCA_963573325.1 Astragalus glycyphyllos | reverse complement strand
AAAAAATTCAAACTTCTACGAAATCCATAATCCTCTTCATCAACTATGTAACATTCTTTTGGTATACCACCATCAACTGCGTAATATGGAATATGGAAGGGTATGCAATTATTCAAATTTTCATGAATGAATGGAAAAAAAATAGAAAACTAATAGGAATGTAAATTATTGCCCGAAAATAGGAAATGTAGTATGATAATTCAGCATTACTGCTAATAATAAACACTAGACCCTCACCCGTGCTCTGCACGGGCCTGAAATGGCCAGTATGTGGCAACAAATAGTATGATATGGATCGTACGTAATGATAAATTGAAAAATGCGTACGGTAACGCTTTCTTAGTAGTAGCTGGAGAAACAGGTAAATATTAGTGAGAAAAACATTCTATTTGACATTCCGAAATACTTCATGGTAAACAACATTTGAAGTAGTAGCTGGTGAAACAGGTGAATCATGTGCGACCAACACTTTTAGGCCTTGTTTGGAGGTTACTCTAGAGAAAGCAACATATAGCTGACCATGAGAGAAAACTGGATTTGGCAAATAAACCCCAACTTGCTTCAACGATTGACCTTGGCTTTTGTTTATTGTCATTGCAAAGGATATGGCAATAGGAAATTGCCTCCTTTGAAATTTGAATGGGATCCGTGTATCAGATGGTGTGAGACTTAAGCGAGGAATATAAACCTTGTTTCCAATGTTATGGCCAGATATCACCTTTCCTTTAAGGACATATTTACCGAGTCGAGTGATCATTAAGCGTGTGCCATTGCATAAACCTGCTACTTGATCAACATTCCTTAATAGCATAATTGGCATACCAACTTTTAGTTTCAACTTGTGTTTAGGCAACCCAGAAGATGAGATTGTGTTCAAGTATTCAGTAGAATGAACATTGTCAACACGATCAGTGTCCATGAGATCATCATGAGGAGTATCAATACTTAGGTACGTTGTCTCTTCTCCGGGAAGTTGATCTGCCATGTATTCATTGATATAATCGACAATATCATTTTTTGGGGCTAAGATTGCCCTATTTTGGTAATATGAAAGATCCGTTAATGAATCCAAAAAAGATGGGTATGTGGAATTGACGATTGATGCTATTGGATCATTCGAAGCATGTAGGAGAATTTCATTTGGTATTGGCAGTTTAATATCATCATCAGTGCATTGACCAATGGATCCATCTCCAACATCTAAAATCCATTCAGAGAATTTTTTACTTTCCAACTTGTCGGCAGAGGTAGCACCTGTCAATAACCTCATGTTTGTATGTAACGTCATAACCTCGCAATGATTCCATAGATATGATGAGTTAATGGTTGATGATACAATCATTGGCCTTGTACCTTTTGGTATCACTGGAAGTATTTGACGAAAGTCTCCACCTAAGACAACAACTTTTCCGCCAAAGGGCAAGCCTAGATTCCCGTTTGGTTGCAGCCTTAAGATGTCTCGAAGTGTACGGTCAACAGCCTCAAAAGCATGCTTATGCATCATGGGTGCCTCATCCCATATTATTAATTTTGCACGTATAATCAATTCTGCCAACGGAGTACCATGTGCAATATTGCATGTTGAGTCCTCATGAACAATTAGAGGAATACCAAACCTTGAATGAGCGGTTCGACCACCAGGAATTAACAGTGAAGCGATACCACTGGAAGCAACAGTTAGGACAATTTCACCCTTAGATCTAAAATATGCTGCTAGTGCACGCCACAAGAATGTTTTGCCCGAACCACCAAAACCACTAATAAAAAACAACCCTGGTTGTTTGTTTTGGACCCTTCCAACAATTTTATCAAATATAGCACGTTGCTCGGCAGTCATTTTGGAAGTAAGTTGAAAAAACTCTTTAGCTAATTCAAGACGGTCATAATTGAGCTCATCAAAAATGAGTCTGTTTGGTTGATCTTCGTTAAACTCATGATGAAATTCAGGCATTGTCGTGTAATCAGATAGTCGTTTGTTATGTGTCTGTAAAATTAAGTCAATCTCTGCCAACCCATAGTTTTGCAACTCTTCATCAGTTAATGTTAACTCTGTATGGAAAAATAAGTTTTGTAAGTTGAATGATTGTATTGAAATTCGAACTTATATAACTTCACTTAATTTTGTGCTATAAGGAGATAACATACCTTGAGACTGATAAAGTCTCCGTTCCCGATATAGGATATCATCAGTTAGGTGTTTCCAAGTTTGTTGCCAAACAAATTCTGGTCTAGACATCTCATTAGCAATCAGCAAAGTTGAGAACAACATCCTTAAATAATGCGCCGAACCCCATGTACTTGCTTCGTTAATTGCGTTGGTGAATTCCTGATCATCACGCAGTAAACGCATCGCGAAACATGCATCACGAAAAGTATCGTGGACATCATCTCCCACAGTCCGAAGGTCTTCATAGCACGTGGCTCCTTTCACGTGATTAAGGAGAGTTCTCATATAATGCAGCTCACCTGTACCAGGTGGAGTATAATGCATGCGACCAACACTGAATCCCCTTTTCCGTGGAGTCCATTCACTTGTTTGTTTATTCCAGACAAACTTTTGAGGAAACTGTAAGTATGTTAGGTTTCTACCCTCTGGATATCTTCTATTAGCATCAAACCAAGCAAGGAATTTCGTGTATGATGTGCTATCACGAGAAAGAACATCAGGAAGGGTACGACGACTATTCCAAATGACATAATGTTCACCTGGCAAATGAAACATTAGTCTTTCAACTGAAGGATCCCTGTAATTGATGTCGAAGCTGAAAATTCTCCAAACAGCCTCACATGGTGATAGATACCTACAATCATAGTACATTCTGATCTCATCAATAATATCATTGCGTGAAGCAGCATTGGCAGATTCATAAAAACTTGCAGTCACGCGATCATGGCCTTTGTTGATATACTTGAACAGGTATTTAATAGACCGAGATTGGTTACACCATTCAACATTGATGTGAGCATTATATTTGAGTAGCAACATTGAATTGTATGGAACAACAAAACTGTTATCAAGAACCGCCTCACCCTTTCGAATAGTAACACCGTTGTCACGCCGGCGGTAAACTGGATAGCCGTGAGAATCAATGGTTGTGGAGTCCACGAACTTTTTGGGAAAGTACTTTGAACACTTGTTATTTACCATGCAAGGAGATGATCTTCGTTGGGCCCCACATGGTCCATGGATCATACAAGCAGAGACCACTTCGTATAACTCAGGATATAGATCTTTGTCTGGTATCTCTGCGCATATGATTGCATCAATGTCTTTTGATTCAATGATCCTACTTTGTTGGTGCAAGAAGACTAATATATGTGCATGCGGCAAACCCCTTTTTTGAAATTCAATGGTGTAGATAACTACAAAAAAGACAAAATGATGTTAGTATCATATATTTATATTACATGGTAAAAAAAATGCTATATATCACATTTATAGTAGTCAATTGCATAAGGATATTAGTATAGTAATTACGGAAAATGTAGTACCTCCTTTGGTTTTCCCGAAAATTTGGCCCTTCTTAATGTCCTTGATTAACTGATCAAGTTTTATTTTGAACATTCTCGCAACCAGATCTGGTCTGTCTTCCGGATTTAGATTCAATTTTTTGAACAGTGTCGTTAGCTCAGGCCACTTAGGATTGCATGTAAAGGTAATGAACAAATCTGGGTAGCCTACCCATCTACAAATAGCCATTGCATCTTGGTAATTTTGTTGCATGTACCGTGCTCCACCTGTGAAACTTGACGGTAAGACAATTCGCTTACCCACAGTAACTGGATTAACATCCCCTCGAAGTACTGCATCAGACAACCCCTTATATAGATCTGCGCGAACTTCATTCTGATGATTCTGAACCCATTTTAAACGTTGTGACTCTACCATGCTATATCCATCAACTAAGAATTGCTGAAATAATCGCCTTCCATACAGCATTATGGCCTCTTCAGTATTACGCTGTTGAATTCTATAAGCAAGCCATTCCCGCAGAGTCACATGTTCACGTTTGATAGAGTTGTTAGATGAGGCGTCATTGTATTCAATTGTTTCAGACCAGCCATCTTCACCCTTAAGAAACAATATAGGGTACTGCAGTGGAAGATATGCTTTCGTCAAAGTTGATATCCGTTTCAAACGACCACATTGTGTTTCAACAATTATGTCACGATCATGATGTCCACTATCAAAATCACCGACGATAAGTGCTGCAACTTCTGATACAGATGGAATGTTGTATCTTCGCGGATCTGGAGTTCGTTTACCAATGATACGTAATTTCAAGTTTTCTACTGAATCACATGAAACTCTGTCCCGAACAAACCTATAGTTTTTGACATAAGGATTATAAAGATCAAGAAGTTGACGAATTTGGTCAACAATACTGGATTGTAGTTTATCTTTATTGTCTTTCATCCTGCATATATATAATGAACAAAGACTTAATAGTTATTAGTGGAATAATTAGCGATATATGTGAATGCATAAGCAGAAGGAAGTAATGTTAAGTAATTATACCCGACAACTGACATCCTATGATCAACCTCGTTCTGTGTGTCGTAAACATACAGTTGTGCAAATTTTGGTGATCCACCAGGCATTGGTAGCAAACTCCCTATTTGATGATAATTTTCTCCATTCATAACAAAGATTGGTGGTCCTCCACCAGCATTAACTTGTCGCTCAATTGTTCCACCCATAGAAGTTAGAGCAAACATTGTGTTGAATGATCGAATATGATCTTGAAAAAATTTACTTCTTCGGTCCGTGTTGTGGTATAGATCATACAAAGCATCAGGTGGTTTTTGATAGAACGGCAGAAGAACTCGTCCATGTGAGCAGCACATGTGAAAGCTGGGGTTATCTGATTTTTGGTCTTTCCTAATTCGTTCCTCATACCACATCGACGCATGACAATGTTGACAATTTGACAAAGGGAGTCCAATGTTCCAATAATTAGAGGAAGCAACTGTGGAATATTGAATATAGAAAGTATGAGATCCATATGTTTTGGAATTATATAATGTCTTATGGTTGTATGTGAAAGTACCTGTGGGTGAATTACTTGGTGGAAAGGTCTGTATATAAGTTGGCGAATCTTTGTGAGATATGTTAGTTGGATTGAAAATTGTTGAGCTGTTCGGATCTGCAATTACAACATGTTGCATAATGTGATATAAAAAAATGATATTCATCATGCAAGCTGAACAAAAATGATAAAGGAGTCACCTGTGTTACACTGTGCTATATTATCAACAATTGGTGTAGGAGGAATAGTTCTACTACTGGTGACAAATGGATGATCAGTAGTTTGTTTTCTTGGCCTCCCACGACGGGCTGAAGATACATTTGTAACATGGTAGTAAGTATGCCTGTTACGTCCAATAAAAAAAATAACTTAATATATACAGAATTACCTCGACGTGGGGTATACTGGTCATTTGGACGTGTGTACTGGCCATTTGCAGTTACTACATCAACTGAACACGTAATGGATTAATACTTTCTTTTGAATTTGAATATTGTTGAACTTATTTTATAACCTTATGTAAACAAGTGTAAATACCTAATGGTGTGCTGACGTCAACATTGGAGCTAACCGACTGCCTACTCGTGATAACTACGAAGGGCGAAATCCAAAATTAATAACAATGGAGCAATGTTGTATATGTAATGATTAATGAAATAATATTTACCATTTGTAATATCGGACATGGGAAAAGAGGGGACTGAGATTGCATCAAAGCGGTTGGCAAGAGATTTATTTTTGCGAGGACGTTTTCGACTGCTTCCTGCAAGGTGATAAAGAAGACAATCTAATTTTACATGATGCAAGGCTGTGTTGGGATGAAATTCTATATAGTATAGTTTGACAGATACATACCTTCAGTGATACAGGATAGCGGAGTCTGTGTACATGGGCTTCCATTTCGAACAGATTTTCCTTCTTTCCTTGATTGGGAACCTGCATGATTGTTGGAAAGTTAGCTTAAAATTAGTGTTGAATAAGGTATTACTTTGTCGTCAGGAAAAAATTAAACGGATGCATTGTTGAACAACCTGATTGACCATTACGTGTAAAACATATTGATGCGTTGAAAGGAGTTGTTATTGGATGAGAGGCATAGTTGTCTTCTGTTGTAATTTCAATATTATTGATAGCATGGTGTGTGGTTGCAGGACTATGATGTTGGAAAGAGTCCATGATTTAGCTAAAGTTTGATTATAACTATACTGAAATCGTGGATGGAGTGGTGTTAGAATTTTTTTCCATACTAACAAACTGGTGTTAGTTTTTTGCTGTGATGTGTTTGTCGTATGAAGGGGGTTTATATAGGGTGGGATGGATAAGACAGTATATTCGTTGTTTGTTGGGACGTTTGACAAACAGTTAACGTGTCGCGATTCGATTTGATTCCATGTTTTTGAACAACAGCTTTTTAGTTTCTGCTTTTTTGTTATGCAGTATAATAAAGCATGTTTCCAACACTCGAAGTGTCGTATCATGCTAGGGAATCATGGTAAGGAATATAATGATAGTTAATATTCCCTAAAGCTGTTATTCCATAAAATATTATACGTTGACATTTCTGAATGATAGGTGCGGCTAAAAGGAATATTTGAGGAATATAAAGTAAATAAGATACACATAAAAAAGAAACAACTTTGACGCATTTTGACTGTATGTTAATGGTACTCATATAGAAAAATTAACTATCACGAATTAAAAGGTTGGCTTGTTCTCAACTTAGACTAACTAAATGTTCCATATTTTTAATTTCGGTAGAACATGTTCGATATTTTTAATATAACTACATGTTATATACTTTTAATTATGTTGGTATGTTGATAACATTTATAAATATCCTTGTATTTATAATTGGAAACTTTCACGAATAAAAGCAGTGAAGGAGATGTTAATTGATATTTTTAATTGTCCTATATTTTCTAATTTAACTAATTATTAAATATATATATATATATATATATATAATATATAATATATAATATAATTAATAATTAATTTGATATTAAAATGGTACAGGAAAAAAAACATGAAACAAAAGTGGCCCATTGTATTATTGGAATTTGAAAGTAGTACAAACAACAACATCACCTAGACTCCACGATGAGTTCATGGGATAATACTAAACAGAAATCACAAGAGGCAACAACATGGCCAATGATAACTGGCTTTAGGGAATTCAAAGCTAATTACAACATAGGTGAGTATGGCCCACATGAAGGTACTAACGCATTAGTTGTTGGTATCAATTGGTCTTCTCAATCTTGACCACAACTTCTTGGTTCTTAATGGTTGGAGGAGAAGTGAAGTCAATATTGCTAAAGTCAATGGATGCAAGGTCTGGGCTAGTCTTGGAAACTTTACCACTGGAAGGAGACATCATGTCCAGATCAGGGAATTCAATAGGGTCAATTGCAGATGAACCACGTTTGCCATTTGATTTGGTCGGTGGTGTAACTTCAGCATCATTTGCTTCCAAAACAGATGTGGGGGTAATTTGTGAATCAGTGACTTCAGCAAAAGTAGTGGGTGTATCTTCAGTATTATTGAATTGCAAGATAGATGTGGGGGAATATTGAGGAGCAGTATTGGGAACAATATCATTAGGGCTACTCTCACTTGCAGAAATTGCGACTGAGGCATTGGGAGAGTTCTCCAATGATGGCAAAGAGAGAATGGCGCCCTGGCTAGGCTTGATATCTTCAAGACTTGCCTGGTATCAATAGAAAATCGGAATAGTTATTATTTTATTTGTTACAAAGAGAATTACTTAAAATTATTTAATTAGATTTAAAAGATAATGTTAAACTTACTATAGGTAGTGAAGAACCAACTTTGTTAACTTGATCAGCATAGACAACATCATCTTCTTCATTTGTAATCTATAATAGACACACCTTTGTGTTATATGTGCATTGGTAACTTTATTGGTTTAAGTTGTTTTAAATGTTTGAAATAGCAGTAACAAACCTGCATGTTATGTTTGCGATGGAATCCTTGAATGATACCGGAATCATGTGTAATTTTCTTTACTGTGAACGCCTGCCAACCCTTCAGAATGTTTCCCTCAGAAACTTCTACCTTAAAGAGGAACTCCTTTCCAATAAATGCTTGAAACTCGTCGGGGCTTGTTGGTGAATTCTCGAGTTGCTGGATCAGTTGAAAGATTGTAAATAAGTTGATGCAGTATATATATTAATGGAGTTGAAGGTATAAGGTACGTATGTTCATACATCTTTAATGGAGCGAATTAGATCAACAGCAGATCGACCGACATACATAGAAACAATAGTGTTGAACAGTGTGAATGTTGTTGATCCTGTATGGTCAATTACTTGCAACTGGAGCTTGAATCTATATAAAGAGTTTAATAGGAATGTTATGTTTTTTAGCCGGATGTTTAGTTTAAATGGAGTGTAAAATGTGAAAGAGAATATGTTAGCCAAAAGGTAGACTAAGTTTTTGGTAGAAACAACCTTGGGGTAGCAGCAACCAGAGTATCACAATAGTCGCAGAGATATTTGTTCCCAGACTGTGTAACACGTCTAAGGCAAGTCTTACATGCATCATAGAGCCATCCCTGGTCCAATTCGATCTCGATCACCTTCGCAAATACAGCTCCGAATCCAGTCTGATTAACAATGCATTATAATAAATTTGTAAGTTAAAAATGATTAAGGTGTTGAAATAAATGTTATTAAAACCACAACATAGATTAATAGATACATCTGAAGCCTCAAGCAAATCTGCGATAGTCATTCGCGGTGTCTGGAGTAATTCCTCAGCAAGGGTGATGGAGGTTGGTATGGCCATTTGAGTAATAGCTTGACTCATAGAACATGCTTCTCCAGCCAAGCTAGATTGAGAAAAAATTAAATGAAACTAATGTCAAAGGGAACCAAAGTAATAGGCTAGAGTAATATATGGATGGACTAATGATTACCGCTTCTTGTAGTCTCTGATTTCGGGTAACTCTTCATCGTCGAGTATGACTTTTGTGCCAAAGAAGGCAGAGGAGACAGCCATGAGACCTGTGTCATTTACAATATAAGGACTGTATACATATTAAATAAGATGCGTTAAGCGTTTAAAAAAAAACAAATGCGTGAGAGAGAATAAATATTTAACGAACCCTGATATCTATTTAGTCTAACCAACTGAAAAATTGCAGTGACAGGGCCAGTTTGTCCTACTGATGCAAGATATGTATTAATCCTCTCAGCATGTTCACCCCACAAGGTGCATGTAAGCCTATTTTGCCTTTGATATAAGAGATGCATGATGTTAGTGAAACAACAAATATAAAGAAAGTTACATGGATGAGGAATATCAGGAATGTTATATAGAAGGGGTAACTTACTGCAAGTCCTCCATAACAACATCAATCAACATCATATTCCTTCCATTTTTTTCAATGTTTTTCAGAACATCCTTCTCCACAATGTGGCCAATAACATCTGTAAATGCAACATAACACGTGAATTAGAAAACTGTGGTGCATAAACTATGAAGGTCAAACTATGTGTGAGATGATATTTATGAGTTATGCAAATAGATTACCACAGTACACATCTTGTTTCATCTCAGATTGTATCTTGTTAAAAGAAGCAAAAGAGAAGTGATTCTTTGGTATCTCTTCTGCTGATATGTTACATACTTTACTCATTCCCATGAAAAAGAGCTTATATTTGTGATCAGTCTTTCTGTACTTCGGATCATTTTGTGCGACCAGAAGCTTATGGAATAGATACGTTGATCCTTCCTCAATGTACCCAGCAAATTTGATGAGCAAGTGTTTCTTAATTGTAGCTTGAATTTTTCCACACTGAAAATATGAATTATTGTTAAACTGTAAAAGCTGTAGAAGAAGTGGGAACCAACTCATAGGAATGTATTAACAGATCATACCTTTTCATCAAGCAATAGCATATCTATGTAGTTAAGGTCATCATTGTTCTTAGGATTGAAAACATGCCAAAGGTGAATGACTCTGACTTTGAGTGTCCAATCTATCTTCCCTGGGACGATGTCATCAACAAAGTTGATCTCGGAAGCCATGCTGCATAACGAATGTTTACTAAGTAAGAACAGCATACATTACCAGTTGTTAATTTTACACAACTAAATGAGTAATATATAAGGCTGCATGAACTGAATAACAAAGGTATCAACTGTTCCAACACGATAGCTTTATCATTGGTGAAATGGAACAGGAGACATTTCATTACAACTGGAAATGTTTTCAGAGTGGTGTCTGGATATTTCATTTTCTACGATATATTACTATATTAGTATATAATATATATAATATAATGATGAATGAAGGAACTTATGTTGTATAGGTATGAAGTTCGTAAAACCCCATTCACCTTATAGCAGATATCTTACACTATCAGTATGTGTATGTGGAATTGTGGAATCCACTAAATAATTGTGAGGAACTAAGCTGCGGGATGGTTGTATTTATACTACATGTGAGGGTGGGGGTGTGGACACATAGATGGTTTTTTATTTGGTAATTTGTTTAACTTTGTGTGAATTCTTGTATGCTATTGATTTATTTAGTGTGATTAGTGTGATAGTGTGATTACTGTGAAGACTTGTGAGAGTTGGTGTGGACACATATTATTATATTTAATATTAATATTAATATTTAAGTTAATATTTAATATTATATTTACGTTATGGTTAATTGTTGCGTTAAAAACACACTTATAGCAAGTGTACTCTTTCGCAGAAGTAGTATAAAAGAATATCGTATCCACAGAGATTAATTAATAAGTACTAAACTACTTAAAATTATTTATTGTTTAGACGAGTGAATAATTGAGTTGTAATTGAAACAATGAAATAAAAAGTAAACAATTAACAAATAATAAAACGCAAGATTTAATAGATGGAGAGCGAGGTATAGGGTCGCGGTTTCACTTGCAAGCTTCGATTCCCCTATGTCTAATTCTACCTGAATTCCCTTATTTTATTCAATTAACAATCCCTTTACTAAAGCTACTAATCCGTTTGGTCATTCGCGATTAATATTCTTTTTCCTAAATTACAGAATAACCCGGAAATAGAGAAAGTCTTAATCTTTGTCTTCAGTCTCCTTCTTTTACTCCAAAGCTCTTTCACGGTGCCGAAAAACTCTTCTCTCCCTCCGTAGCGTTTCCGTAGCGTTTGTGTAACTATTGTTTGTTTATGTGGTGTGTGGCTCCCCCATTCACAAGTGAAGCTCTCATTTTATATTAGTTCATTTTCTTTCTCTCCAAGCAAAGGATCAAGTCAAGATTGCTTCCACTTTTAATTGCAAGATATGCCAATCCCTAAATATTAGGATTTAGATTCTTCCTAAATATGTGTTGCTTGCTCTCCACTCCATGCGTCTTTCTTTCTCTCCAAGTCACATGTGCATCACTTTTAATTGAAATCTCGAAGAGGATCTTCTTCTTTTTATCACTGTGGGCCTTCTTGCATTAAAGTGATATTGGGTTTGTTTTCTTTTATTTGTTAGTTTTTCTTCTAATTTCAGCCATATTTGTGTCATTTTTCTTTTTCTACCTTTCTGCAAATATAGAGTAATTTAAGTTAGTTATTTATTTTATCAATAATAATTACTCTAAATATGACTCAAAAACATTTCTAAAAAATGCACAAAATTTGAGTTTATCATTAATACAGCTGGGAATTTAATGCCTAGCAATAATTTTGTTGAGTAAAATTTTTATTAAAACTTGAATTTGAATTATTTGAATGATTTGAATAATAACGTTGGTTGGTTGGTGGAGTTGAGAATCGAGCAGAAATGCTGAATACACCGTTGACATGGTGAATTTTTTATCCCCCAATAGGAAGAGAGAACATCTTGGGAATATGCATACCGTTACATGCTTCTAGGAAAGTCATAACGTACAAAGCATCATTATATTCGTTCAACTTTTTAGTCTGTGAACATATAGACATGTCACAGTTAAAGATGCAACATTAGCTGATTTAGAATCAGTAAGATTCTCCGTACCTATGTGTATATGTTACTTTTGGCAGTTTCGTAGTTGTTATTCTTAACCTTGGTGTACACTCTTGTATCAGATATTCCTTCACTACTGACATGAGAGAATATATTATATGAAATAGTTGAACTTCATCAACCTTTTATTGAATGTAGTTCGAAAGTATGGTACTTTAAGAATATATATATGAATGTATTCTTTTTTTTGACAATGACAGTTGCTTGCTGTTCATATCACTTTCATAGTGTTGTACTTGAAGAATATAGGAATATCATATTTTTTCGGGATTGAAAGTGAGCTGGATATACGCCATGAATCCATTAAAGGTTACTGGGTATAAGGTAAAACGATAAATTTTCGATTTTATACGTTGGATAATAGCATGCAGATGAGTTATACTTTACGTGTTGTCCCATTATAGTTGGTAAGTAGGCTGAGTTTCATGGTGAAAGTTTATTCGTACGTACTCTAACGAAGTTGATGTTTTATTCCTGGAAGTAACGTGTCCTGAACTACTGGTCCAATTAGGTTTGCTCCATTAGTTGTGCCATTAGGTTATCTCCATTAGTTGATCTTTGATTGTCGTTGCTGACAACTCGCTGTGTTAATTTTGATACTGGAAACATGAACATTTCTTAGTTATCAACGTTTCTTTGTTATGAATATTATATACTTATTAGTTATATCTGTTAAAATATATATATATATATATATATGTGTGTGATTATTCCTGCTGTCGTATATCAGTCCATGTTCTCGATCAATAAGTAACATAGTATAGTTGTTGATTGGAATAATTGGACTTTGAATGTCTCCACTAAAATGGTGTGTTGGAAATGGTTATTTTAAATCTGATACAACTAAAATGGTCACAATTTTTAACATCTACTATAGTGGATATGAATAAAATGGACTTCATTAGCATGCAGGATATAGGTGAGATACAAAGTGGAGCATAACTACAAATAACATAAGTTGACTTAGAAGCTTAGGTAAAGAGCGTTGATTCTGAAAATCAAATTAACATAGTGCTACTGAAACCGGGTTCAATCTTTCACTAATGAGAAGGACAACATGTTTGGATTAGTGGATGGAACACCAAGGTGAATACGCAGGCCTGGTGCAAGTTTTTTTAGATGGCAAAAGCGATACCACCCATCTGCCACACCACATGAGCCAGGATAGTCCTTGTGAAATTGTAAGAAGCACGATACTTCTGTTCCATAATCATCATAGAGTATGACTCGATTACCAGATTGGCGGAAGGCGATCTCACAAAACTCATTTGGAATATGCTGCATTTTATTGATCAGTGTTTAGTAAATAACATTGAATTTAGCATTTGATTTATCTTTAATAATAAAGTTATTAAAGATGTGAAAGTGAAAACTGACCAAGCGCCCGGAATAAACGTCTGCAAAGGTTAATGTCTTTTCCAGAACATGGAATAGGTCAGGTTTCTGGCATATGGTTAGCAGATGATTACTAACACCATCACGGCGTGGGCATGCAACAAATTTGGGTGTATCTCCAAGCCACACTATCTTCGGTGGAGAGGGGTAATTGACCTCGTGTTGTAACCGATCTCGCATTTTGAATATGAACCTATCTGGTCTTAGATAGATCAATTTGGCCCAACCACCTGCTAAAATACCATAGAACTTGACCAATTGGTTCCAGCCTTTAACAAAAAACGCTTCCCCATTTTGAACATCGACAATGACCTGAAACATGTTACCAACTGGATCGCATAACAGAACCGAAGCACCCACCTCATGAGCGTGCTGTTTGTTGAACAGGTTAGGCAGCTTTGCAGTTTCCTTGTAAAAAACGAAATATAAAGTGAATAAAATGTTTATTTTAGCTAAACGTTGATGCACTATACCATAATTTGTAAACATAAATAACACACTAACAAAATGGATATGAAGCAGGATACCTGGTCTGGATCACAGTCCAAAAAGAAAGGTTCGTATCTAATTTGCAACTCATAACAAAACTTCAAATGATTGTATAGTGATGCCATTAATGAATACAAACGTTTCTTGAAGAGAATGAAATGTAACTTGAATAGGGAAGTTGCTGAACTAAAGTTGTGTTGGTAAATGATGAGTTTGTGTTGTGCTGGTGAACGTGTATCATGCTTCCATTTATAGGATGGGTGAAAAAATTCACCCTTCTTCAGCACTTAAATTACATCAACCAACCATGTATCCGTTATCAGTGTGGGGACCCACACAACTCTTTATGCTGAAAATAAACCAGTTTTCCATCTGTAAATGCAAGTGCAAGTTTTATAATATATTAATTTTCTTTCAATCACGTTTATACAATGTTGTCATCATCAAGTGGGAACCTTTCTTTTTACATGTTAATGTTATGTACAACATGGCTATGATAATTATTTTTTCAAAAAATTGTAAGTACACAATCAGTGAAAAGATGAATGTGAATAGTATTAGTACGTTTTGATTCCCTTTTGTGAAAAAACTGATTAGAACCTCTGTTGTTTTGGACGGAACACTAAAGTATGGCGTGTGGGACAATATTTTCAACACGTTATTCAATTCAATACATATACATATATACATATATGAAGTAATAATTGTGGTGAGTAAGAGCCTTTGTGTAAGGTTGCGTCAAGGTCATTGACTTTGTGCGTGCAAAAAAGGCAGCATGTGTCGTGTAGTTGAACATATTTGACTTCACGAACATTTGCAATGATGGAACACAATATTGGAAATGAAAATGGCAGATGCATCTGCGCTAATAGATCAGAGATAATAGATAATAGATCATATATCATAGATAATATCATTTTGGTAGGATAAGTTACATTTAGTTGAACCACAAGGTTCCTGATTGAGCCACTGCTGCCAATATCATGTGCTAACAGGGAACAGAGATAGGTGCATAAGAGTGCCCTATAGTACATATTACATGTTAATATTGCTAGGAATTATAAAACTACAATACATTAGACTTATAGTAGGATACCATTCAAAATAGACTAATACTAAACAACTGAAAAAGTAAACATAACTGACGACCATTGTGCAAACGAATAATCGGCACTGATAAAGACCCAAAAGATGCACAAGTAGCCTTTTCCTATGAAATGGCATCACTGATTTTTGATATAATACAGAACATCTGGCCTCATTTTGGTGACACCAAGGAGAATATTGTCTCCTTAATTTAACCCTTTTAGTGATCGAAACTTGGCCCATTCACCAGTCAAATGACAGCAATCGCTACAACCAGTTTCAATGTTCAAGAAGCATTTCCAGTTGTTCTCAGCCTGATCCATAAGCGTGACCTCAGTGCTTTTGACTGGGAATGCACGAAGGCAGAAAGTCTGAGGCAGTGGCTGCAGTAGATATGAAGAAATTTACATAAAAATGGTGATAAGTTATTGAAATATCCATAAAGCTGTTAAAAAATTTACTAATAGTAGGTAAAGGTAGGTACCAAAACATTTTTTGTCATATCATCATGTGTAAGGGTATGCATATAAAGGACATTGTATTCTCTGTTATCACGGAGGTCATGTTCAGTAGTAGAGCCCTCTCCATCGGAATCAAGAGCAACTGAATGCAAGGCAGGAGAAGGGAGTGGTGGATACACCACCTCTTGTTCTTCGCTATTGAATACCTGAATAAAGAACTTCCCATGACCAACATATATGAGCCTGATATCAGCACCACTGGTCAAACCGTAGAAGTGGCCAACATGCAACCAACCAGCAAGTACTATAGTTCGTCTATGTTTCACAAGGAAAAGATAAAACTGGTTACCCTCCGGATCGGTAAGGACAAGGTTATTAGGAACTTCTTCATAAAATCTTTTCACAAATAGGGATGGCATGGTGGCAAAGTCCTGCAACGAAGGTAGTGTAAATTATTTGTGAAAACAATCATTTGAAGAATGGTATTATTTTGAACATCATTTGTGTTGAGTTTTAGAAACAAATGTTACATCATCTGTGCAATACTCCAACGTATGAACCTCAAATAGCACTGCGTTGAAAAACAAACGGGCTCCTTCAACAGGAGTGAATGAATAGTTCATCTGCAAAGGAGATGAGAAACCATTGTGTTAACAAATCGTACTTCAACATGTAATTTTTTTAGGAAACAGAATGTGTAAGTATATTGTGTTACTTTTGAAATCTTTGACTATGTAGAAGTCATTTGAGTCTAATAAGAAAAGGGATTCATCTTACTGGTTAATGTATTAATGTATTCAAGGGGAAGGCATAGGGTTTGAGAAAATGATTTGCATTGGAAGAGTTATGCTTTGAAATTTGAAAGAACAAAAAGAACATGTGATTATACTTACTATGGCTTGTTCTCGGAACGGTTTGATTTGTGGAGACACAGCCTGGTTGAACTGATATTTATAGTGAAATAGGCAAAGACAAATTTATGGTAATACAGCTGGAAATTTAATGCCATTCGAAGCTCCTTTTTTCAGAAAACATCATTTGATAAAACATTTGTTATTTTATAAAACAATTGATATTCCTTCAATGAAGTGTTGTGTTATATAATGAATCGAATTTTTCAAATTATGAAGGGTGGTTGAGTTGCATTAAATGCAACTGAGGAATTACACGTTTCCCTAACACAGAAGAGGGGGAAATGAAAGATCAGGAAAACGAATATTAGCTGTTTAGTGTTCCAAATTCACTTTTTGTGACATAATTGGCCTACCATTGATTCCTTTTTCCTTTAGTTGTGAAGTCTCAAGCAATGGGTGTTAGAAACGTGGAAACCCCAATGGAATATGGATTCTGGCACGTGGCTCGGATAACCTAGAAGGGACCAATGGATCTAATGAACTTTCGCAGCTTCTAAATCTCTCCATCTAAAAAAGATCCACGGTTACACTTTTTGAATATTTGGTAGGGTAAAAGGGTTGACTTCGAAGATCTTTTGGTACGGCATCTTCCAGGATTCCATCACCTTAACAGCTATGCATGCAACATATATATACATGTAACCATTCATATTAGATGCCATGTTGATTTATCCATCCTTAACCATGCATACGATTAAAATCTCTACTGACATCAACGGCCACTAACACATGTTGATATCATGCTTTAGTCTTTATGACCCCATGCATTGTCCATGACTGCCATATAATGTACGTATCAATTGGAAAAGGCACGTATAATACGTATTTTACTGGATTGTGTGTGTATTTTATGGAAATCTTGCTTTGTGAAGGTTGGTATATATGAACAGTGGTTTTTAAGTGTTTTTTTTAAGTATAGCTTTAATAAATAGGGGGATTTCAGTGAACGCGTAAAGTAGGAAATAACGTTGAAAGTCTATTTATTTAGATTTCAGTGAACGCGTAAAGTAGGAAATAACGTTGATAGGGGACATTTTTAAGAGTTAATTTGTGAGTGTTATAGTATAGTGTCATTACAATCACAAAGTTATGGAATAAAATAGGGAGCTGTTTCAGTTAGTTTACTGATTAAAATGTTTATTTAATTTGAAATCAGATAAGAATTCAAACATACATATATTAAATTCATCTTCAATATTCTACAGTAAAAGGACAACAGAAAATGGGTAAGGACGCGTTGTCGTCTAATTTCAGAGATTATCGCGTTCTTTGATTGATTGATTGTGCCGTATGATTCCGTCCACTTGATGATTCAAATAATTGGCCACGTTTTGCTCCTGGGGCGTGTATGAATTTTTATATTTTAATTTAGTTTTTTATTTATTCCCTTGTACCTCGCGCACGTGTAGATACCACTTTCCCATGTGAAAAAACAACCACTGGTTTAAAGTTAGATTGGAGAGAATTATCGGAGAGACCTCGAATGATGGAACAAATAGTCCATGGATTTAAAGTTATGGTCCATGGATTTAAAGTTGTTCCGTGTCCAAGTTGGGGATCGAACCTTCGACATTTTGTTAAAGAATTATTCTGTGCCCAATTTTATATTCCCTTTAGCATAGCGTCTTGTTTTATAATTGGCTTAATTACGGTTTTGGTCATCCTATTTTCTCCAATTCACGATTTTAGTCTCCCAAGAATTTTTTTCACGAATTTAGTTCCCCTATTTTCACAAACTCACGATTTTAGTCCCCCAAGAATTTTTTTGACGAATTTAGTCCCCCTATTTTCCAAATTGTAAAATCAAAGTCCCCCTCTAGTTTGGTTAAAATTGACATCGGAATGTCATACACTTATTCTACGTGGCTGACTGGCTAGCTTGCCTTACTGGAATTTAAATATAAAAATTATTATAATTATTATTAGGCTTAATTAGAGTTTTTGTCCCCTTATTTTCACCAACTCAATATTTTAGTCCCCCAAAAATTTTTTTCACGAATTTAGTCCCCCTATTTTCACAAACTCAAGATTTTAGTCCCCCATGAATTTTTTGACGAATTTAGTCCCCCTATACTCCCAATTTATAAAATCAAAGTCCCCCTCTCATTTGGTCAAAAAAATTGACACTGGAATGTCAGTCACTTATCCTACGTGGCTGGCTTGCCTTGCTGGAATTTAAATATAAAAAATTATTATTATTATTATTATTACAAAAATTGTTTTCTAATTATTATATTTAGTAAAAAAATTCCATCTTCTTCATTCGATACTTTCTCTACCTTCGTGAACCCTAAGCCAACACACTCAGCATCGTTCCCCCAAAAATAAAGAATAGTTTTGTTTATAAAAGTTGATAAAGTTCTGTAAAAAAAGAACTTAATAAAGAACAATATTCTTGTGAATTTTGAATTCAAATTTTCTTCATCAAATATACTTGATTATCGAAGTGAGTTTTGAATCTCCCAAAAAGACATTTTCATACACAAAACAAGACCAAATCCACGACAACGTGCTTAAGAAACTAAGCTATCTGCTCATGATTATAACTATTGTTCACAGATTCCAATTGGTTTGCTTTTGAAGGAACGATGTTGGTTTTGCTGGGTTTGGGATTAGGGTTCGCGAAAGGGGAGGAAGTACCGAATGAAGAAGATGAATTTTTAATTATTAAATATAATAATTAAAAAAATATTTTTTGTAATAAATAATAATTTTTATGTTTAAATTCCAACATGACAACCCAGCGTGTCAACCACGTAGGATAAGTGACTGACTACTCAGCGCCAATTTTGACCAAATTATTGAGAAAATAGGAGGACTAAAATCATCAAAAAAATTCTCGGGGGACTAAAATCGTGAGTTGGTGAAAATAGGGGGACTAAATTTGTGAAAAAAATTCTTGGGGGACTAAAATCGTGAGTTGGTGAAAATAGGGGGACTAAAACTGTAATTAAGCCTTATTATTATTACAAAAATTGTTTTCTAATTATTATATTTAGTAAAAAAAATTCATCTTCTTCATTCGATACTTCCTCTCCCTTCGCGAACCCTAAGCCAGCAAACTCAGCATCGTTCCTCCAAAAGTAGATAATAGTTTTGTGTTTTTAAAAGTTGATAAAGTTTTGTAAAAAAAAGAATTTAATAAAGAACAATATTCTTGTGAATTTTGAATTCAGATTTTCTTCATCAAATATACTTGATTATCGAAGTGAGTTTTGAATCTCTCAAAAAGATATTTTCATACACATAACACCAAATTCACGACAACGTGCTTAAGGGGAGGAAGTATCGAATGAAGATGAAATTTTTAATTATTAAATATAATAATTAAAAAATAGTTTTTGAAATAAATAGTAATTTTTATGTTTAAATTCCAACAAGGCAAGCCAGCGTGGCAGCCACATATGATAAGTGACGGACTACTCAGCGCCAATTTTGATCAAATTAGAAGGGGACTTTGATTTAACAAATTGGGAAAGTAGGGGGACTAAATTCGTCAAAAAAATTATTGAAGGACTAAAATCGTGAGTTAGTGAAAATAGGGGGACTAAATTAGTGAAAAAAAATTTGGGAGACTAAAATCGTGAATTGGTGAAGATAGGAGGACCAAAACTGTAATTAAGTCTTTATAATTTGTATTTAATTAATTAACCAATAGATCAGCATGGATTTTATACTTTAAAATTTAAAATAAAATATCAATTTGTCCCGATCGATGGTTTTTTATTGTTTACGTAAAGTGGTTGCTTCAGTTTTTTTTTTGGTATACAAAGAGAACTAAAAGGAAAAGGAAAAACAAAAAAGAAAAACTAAGGTCTTAGGGTGAAGTAAATATAGTTCTCGTCCACAATTTGAAAATGATTGTGATCACCAACATTTGTATAAATAGAAGTTATGTGAGATACACTACTAGCTCAGTTCATTCGTCATTCTTCCTCCATTTTTTTTCTAAGCAATAGAAAGGTAGGATTGTTGTTAAAAAAATCTTGATGCAATACTCTTTTTATTATTAACAGAGAAAGTTATCAACCAGTTTTGAGGACCATGCCATCACTGGCTTGACACAACTATGATCTGTATTCTTAAAGTTGATGTATTAGACTATTGATGGAACCAAAGCTATCAACTAGTTCTGATGACCATATTGACACACTAATAATAAAACGATATGTTAATGGGAAAAAAAACCCAGGTTAACGACTACGTTATGCATAAATGATCTAATTGAAATTGAAATATTAACATTTGTCACACATAAAAGCTAGTTAACTATGTCATGTATGCCGTTAACGACTATGTTATCCTCCATTAATTGAGATGGATGGAAAACTTAAAAAGGGTTCTTGTGTCACAAGTTTGAAACAAAAAATAATCTAACTGTAAAAAAATTCAAAGGACGAATGTTTTTAAAATAACTTAAAGGTCCTCTTATGTAATTTAGGCTAAATTTATCTGTAGAAGCGTCATGTATCCCCTATTTAAGTCGTTGTGTAACTTCACATTGTATAAGTGATCATATAAGTATGTGAGCTAACAATATCTCATCCCATCACATCTATGTAGGTGTGATTCTTATCCACAAATAGACTACAAACCCACAAGGCACAAATAATAATCCCTAACAACATGTTGCATTGTTGGCACTACCCCATAGTAAAGCGTCTCATCCTCCTCTATATGCCTCATCACAAAGGTGGACAATAATAACAACCAACTAGGGCTAAGCCTGTGCGTTGTACGGGTTTGTTTAAAATGATTAGTTTATAATATTGTTTATTTTTATTATATTGTTTTAAAAAATTATATTTAATTCATTTATTCTCTCTCTTTTTGATCGAGACCAGTGTATCCACCGCCCAACGCAATGATTAATCTCCTTTGTATTTAATTTATTTATTCTTTCTAATACATGAAGAATATAATTTAATGCTTTCTACGCAATATAATATAATTGATTAGGTAAAAAATAATTTAATTGATTTATCTCTTTAATGTAAGCGGCTTGTCAATGCCGCGCGGGAACTCCCGCATTTTTTTTTTAATTTTTTTATTTTTTTTATTCTGTTTTTTTATTTCAGTTTTTTGTTTTTTTTAATATTTTATGTTTTTAAATTTTATCTCTTTTATATTCTAACGGGTATTCTACGGTCTCGAAAAATTTTAGATATTTAAATCTGCAAACTTTGTTTTTCAATAATCGATCGGTGAAAAAAGATTTAGTTTCATGACAAAATACGTAAAGTGGAATGCTAAACAGTATGTTTTGGTGTACTTGATGGTGAAAAAATGTTATTTTTTTACAAAATATATAAAGTATGATATTAAGTAGTGTATTTTGAGGTACTTTAGGATTCAGAAAAAAAATTAGTTGTTCAAACACCCAAAGTTTTTTCCTCAATAACTGGTTTCATAAAAAAAAAATAATAGCTTTGAGACAAAATAGGTAAAGTGTGATGCCAACATTGAATTTTGGGTTACTTTAGGGTCCACAACAAATTTTATATGTTCAGATACGTGAAGTTTGTTCCTCAATAACCTGTTTGACGAAAAAAAATACGTGACAAAATACGTAAAATGTGATGTCAAACAATTTGTTGAGGTACTTTAGGATTCAAATTTTTTTATATGTTCGGATACACAAAGCTCATTCCTCAAAAACCCGTTTGGTGGAATAAATTTGTGACAAAATATGTAGTGCGATACTAAATAGTGTTTCTATGTGCTTCTATTTTATTCAAATATGCGAACTTCTTTCTTCAAAAATAGTTTCAACTTTGTATATGTGCTTCTATTTTATTGGTGGTTTTAAATCAAACTCTACATGATACATATACGTACGTGTTTCACTTTCTAATTATGTTGTCTTATTTTCTCTTTAATTATGTGTTAAGTTTTTATATTTATATTTGATAAATATAGATAACGTTATTAAAGTTTTTTAAACCTTTTCTTCTAATTGTCTATGGATGTTCAATTTCAATGTATTTGTTGTTATTAATATTCTTTACGTTTTTTTTTCTTATTATCTATGGATGTTGAATTTCAATGTTTTTGTTAATGTTTATTTTAAATTTTATAGTATTTTTATTTAATTTATAGTTTTTTAATTTAATTTTTATTTACGGGAATTTCGGCCACGTTTACAATAGATCCCCGCATCGCCCTCTTTCAACTTTCTATAGGTGATTCTATTTTATTGGTGGTTTTCATCTAACCCTGCACGATACCCACGTGTTTCACTTTCTATTTGTGTTGTCTTCTTTATTTTTGTCATTTCGCATCAAACGCTATTGAAAACATACTTTAACTGGTGTTTAAATTTTTATCTTTTTTCAACGGGAACTTCAGCCACATTTATAATACAACCTCCACCATCTTCTTTCAACTTTGTATAACTGCTCCTATTTTATCATGAGTTTTCATACAACCATGCTTGATACCCACGTGTTTCACTTTATATTTGTGTTGTCTTCTTTTCTTTCTTATTATGGGCTAAGTTTTTATATTTATATTTGATAAATATGGATTATGTTATTAAAAGTTTTAGACATTTTCTTCCCATTATCTATGGATGTTTAATTTCAACGTTTTTAGTCAATATTCTTTTTAAATTTTATAATCTTCTTATTTACTTTATAGCTATATTTTAATTTCAATCCACAATTATTTGACTATATATTTTACAAACCAACATCATTGGTCCACTGGCATAAGCTACCCTAGGACATGGGGTCGACTTAGTGCTCCCGAGTTTGATTCCTGCAGTGGACAGAAAACTATTGTCTTGAATGATTGGTTTATTAAAGAGGTTTTCCCCTTCCGATTTTACTTTAATTTTGCTAATTAAAAATTAGTCAACCCCGTGCGTAGCACGGGTCAGACAGCTAGTTTTCTCTAATACATGAAAAAACTCGGCCTATCCTATTTTATCTATCTACTAAAGAAAATGAACCATAAACAATGGATAGCATCAAATAGGAGAGGTATTTTTATTTAATTTTTTACATTAAAAGGAGATTTTTTTTAATTTGTTCAAAATAAAATTTAATCTTTAATGTACCATTTCATATTAAATAATAAACTTTTTACTGAAATAATTTGTAATATAAATAGCAAGTTAAATTAGAAATTTATGGTTCGATTTTTATTTATTTACTATTGCATTTTGGATTTCTAATAACTGTTTACCATTCTATACTTCTGGTTATATTCAAGTGACTTACGTAATATATCCACCTTTTCCCGACATGATGATATTTGATAGTAGTTTTTTTTGAAGTGTCAATTGTAGAGCTGCATTTGTTCATAATTACATGCATAATTTGTTTAAAAAAAAATAAAAAATCAAAACTCCAACAAATTAACATTAAAATTGGCCAAAATGTAAGTAGATATTAGTGTACTAAAATTGTTTCACATAGTTAAAACTTAAAACTCGCTAATTTTATGAATACATTGAATTGGTATCTATATAAACAAAGTAATGTCTCCTTTTCCAAAAAGAAATGTAATGTCTTCTTTAGATTTTTAGAGATTTTGAGTAGTACTTTATTAGCAGTAACAACTTAAGAATGTACTATTGTGTTCCCATTGCTAATTGTTCAAATTATTACTTTTTATTACACAAACAATAACATTGCAAACCAAATCCAATATGGCCCTGTCAACTGGGACGCGAACATACAGTCATCTTATTCACTTCACTTAATTAACTGCTTCTCCATTTATATTTATATTTTTCCTGTCTATGTACAATAATTAAATATAGGATAAAAGTTGGACATTCTTCAATCGAATAGAAAGATTAGCATTTAAGTAAAACCCATCATTTGCTGGAGTAGTAGTAGTAGAAATGCACCTTTACAATTCTTGAAGCATATCCTTGAAATTTGAAATTATTGACAGCAAATACATACAACCTCTATTTCTAGCCCATGATTTTATTTACACCAATAGATTCTTCAACAGAAACTAATTTTGATTCTAAAGTAAAATTTTAAATAATATATTTCACACACAATTTATTGGTAGGATAAATAAATAAAAAACCATGATAGTACGATAATACAACAACGTAACAACATCTGTGAACATAAATGTTCAAAAAAACCCAATTCCACAAATATATATTTCTAATTCAACAAACTCTTTTGGAATATGAATTTATAATAATTCAGTCTCACATAATTGTTCAGTTTTATTTTTCAAATTATTATTTTATTTAAAATTGAAAGGATATAGTAATAATAGTTATTAGATGGCTACCTTTAAGGATTTCGTTCTATATATATATATATATATATATATATATATATATATTATACATTTTTAATGAATATAATATTATATTTTTTAAATGGTACTATATTTAGTTGAACATGCATTGCTATATGAAAAGTCTTTCCATATTAAAGTGATCAATAATAACTATTTATTTTGCATAATAATTTACCTTAAAGTTATAATTGACACTTCAAGTTTTTCACAAAAAAGAAGTTCAAGTCTCCTTTACGTATATAATATAGATAGATATAGATAGATAGATTGTACCTCACATTTTCATCTCTCATCTAGTCACACTCTGTTATGGCCTCCTTGTAGGTGCCAAGTAGTTATTTCTGCAAATGAGAATGAAAGGAAATATCTTCACCGCATGGAAGATGAAAGTTATTGGCCTCCTTCTACCGCCTCTTAGGAAAGGTATATGATGGATCCCTCTCCACAGTGCCAAGTAGCTAAAATCTCTAAGTAACACACTGTGTTTCTTAACAACACTCATAATTGCAACAACACGCCACGAGACATGCCCGTGGTAGCGGCTAAAATGACTAACTTTTATCAACTCATCAAACCACTTTCAGATGCTAAAATGTTCATTTTTCTACAAAACAAAATAGATCGAATGCAATTATCCTTATCTACATGAAAAAAAAAAACTAAAGAACTCATGACTAATTAAAATAAAAATGCATGTATAAAACAAAGGAAATAAGATGTAAATATGAACACATCACTTTGTCAGCAAAAAAATAAAATAAACACATCACTTTGTCCATAAATATATTTACTGAAAGGGGTAAGAAAAAGTAGAAAAGGAACTATGGGGTGTATGGTAGCAAAAATGATGGGTGTATTTAATAATTTCCCTAGTTTAATGTGGTTGGACTAAATTGTTTGAGAGGCTAAAGATGACATCAAGAAACCAATATATGAAGGGAAATATTAAAGGCACCTACCCCTTTTCATTCCAGCACTTCATCCCATTAAATTTTCAACAAAACCCTATTTAAAAAAACTATCCTTCCCCACTCCAAATACATGTTGGTAGTACTCCTCATATCTTTATTATGATTTTAGTTATACACTTATCAATAGTGTTATTTGAACTCAAATTGAGACATAAAAAATCGACATCGAATTTGCTAGTTAGATGTAGTTCGCACATGTAGTTAATGGAGTGTTGAATTCGGTTAATGAGTATACCAAGGTGTCACAACTCATTAACCATCAACTAATCATCATTAAACACTATTTTGAACATCATAAATCATTTTTTGGCCGCCAATAAAGATAGTAGATAATATTTGAACACCTAAGAATTATGGTTACTGACTTTCAAATTTATGCTTAGTAAAATTCAATTGATGCTCAATGAGTTACAACACATTAGTATATCGTTAACCAAATTCAACACGTCATTAACTGAATGTGTAAATCAACCAATAAAATTGTTGTTGATTTTGGTATCCCATTATAATTCTCTAATAATATTTCATATACTTACATTTGGATGACATTATTACAACACCCGAGTTTTCTTGACACAATAAGTATTTGAGATTGAGAGAAGTTGAACTCTTATATATTAAGAAGTCATAATTTTAATTTATTCAGATGTATCTTTAGTTTATTTGACCTAGTATACACTTATACTTACCGAGCTTGCACAAATGTGGTTGATGTTAGTATTTTGGGTATAAGAGGGATCACCAGTTCTAATTCTAATTCTTACTAAATGACCAACTCCCCATCTAACTTGCATGCTTTATTTATTTCTTCTAACTATCTCAACCAAATAAATTAACTAAACATCTTGACTTATTGACCTAATGCTTAGTATAAGATATGTTTCTATGATTGAGAATAAAAAAATCGTGAAATGGCTTAAAAAGTAATAGTATTACTATTCATGCATCAAAAGGCTGGCCAGCAAAAGGAGCATGGAATTGCCTTGTGCTAAATAGCTTTTATCTCCATTGATTGATGGGCAACAAGTTCAATTTCAAAATCTCCTTTTTACTATATTTGTGTTTGGTGAACATGACAGTCTCCTCACGTCAAAAAAAAAACATGACAGTCTCCTGGATATTTGATGGAGCAAGCTACTGCCTTATATCTAAAACACTGTTTTCAACCATTCTAAAATGTTTCTCTAGTTGGTAGATACTCAGAAATCTTCTTAAGTCACTTACACTTAAGATTATCTTTTTAAACACAAATCTCTTAGCTAGAGAAGCTATATTGAAAATCAACTTACTCTCTTATAATTATCTAAATTATCTAATTTTTCTATTATATATGAAGGGAAATTGTCATATTCTCTAGACTTATAGTTTGCTTTTGTCTTAATTTGATGTTAATTGGGCATGATTTATCTCTTAAAATACTTTGATGATTTTCCCAAAATTTAGTTGCAAATTTGAGCAAAATAATCATTAGTTTAATTATCTATATTTGCATGTGCAGGCCTTATCATTATTTAGCCAATCAATGGGAAGAAGGAATTGAGACAAAAATAGATTTAAAAAGAGAAATAAAGAAAATGAGCTTTGTGAACTAAAATAGGCCCATTGGCTAATAGTTGGAGCCCAATTAAGTGTCAAGCCCCTTAGGTAAAGAAGGGAACATGTCATGTCTTCATGTCTTGGAGAGAAAGAAAAGAGCTGGGGGAGAATTAGAAACAAAAAACGTGAATTGAAGAAGAAAAAAAAAGGAAGATCTAAATTATAATTAAAAAGATTTGAATGGGATATAAAAAGAAGGTAAAGAGGAGAATTGGGGAGCAAGGAAGGCGTGAGTGGAAAAAAGGAGAAAAAAAACAGTACCTTCGGCAAAATAGTTTCGACGGCTGGAAGTTGTTTTTAGAAGAGAAATTGCGAACCTATCAATCACCGTGAGCGAGATAGCGAGGAGCCGACGGTACTCGGATCATCTTCATCTTTTCATGGAGTTCTTTCTATTCCCTTTTACTCTTTTAATTATTATCTCTATTTCTATGTCTAGCTAAATTTCCCGTTACTGGGGATGAACAACGATTTATGAATATCTTATATTTTTTAATTAAACCTTTGTTATTTGAATTAATGTTATGATTTATGTTTCAATCTCTGTTCTTAACGCTTTCTAGGATTTGATCACTCTTAGGATGATTTACGATATGTTATTATGAATGGAAATTTGAATTACATATGCTTGAGAATTGAAATCGGTTTATCTCTAGTCTAGGAATAGTCATTGGTATTCAGAATCATAAGATAATTGTTGTTATTATTGCTTATCTCTTTTTAAGGTCACCTAAGGAATTAGGGGTTTTTATTAGAAATAAAGGTTCTTTTACCTAAGGAATTAGGATTAGAATAATTATAGCAATTTGATCATAGCTCATAAGATAAGTTCAATAATGTATTTGATTCGTTAGATATAAGAGTGAAGTAAATTGAAGCTCGTCCCCAACGCTTTTTTAATTCATACAAATTCACACTTGTGTTCTTGATTATCCTTAAATTAAAATCACAAAAATATATTTATTGCTTTTCACTTTAATTTCTTTTCAAACAAACTCACGTTAGTCCTTTTTAATTTAGAAGTTAAATTTGTTAAACTGATAATTAACCGCAGTCCCTGAGTTCGACACTCGGTCTTTCCATACTATTACTAGTAACGATCTGGTACACTTGCCGTGATCCCATCACTCTCTTTACTGATAGTTGTGTTCTGAGAAAAGAAACAACTGACCCTTCTCAACTTAATCACATAGTAGTGAAGACAATTTAAATCAAATCTTCTATACGCACTATCATAGTTGAGAAGACTGTTTTCACTCACCCTTCTTAACTAAGCACTCACTCTCACCAATGTCTAATCATACTTGTGAAGTTAGTTATCTTGTTTCAAATTATTTTTAAAAGGGTCACAATTCCAACCCCTTCCTTGAGACACTCATTGACTTCAGTTATTATGATGCTAAAAGACCCGTATCGAAGCTTGGCTTAGATTCAATAAATGATGGACAATTGATGGTGAAATTCCTAATATTTGGTTTGCAGGAGAAGACCAAAGTAGAGGCTACTATGACGACCCGCAGTAGCTTTAGGGTATTTTATTCTAATTTATATTATTGTATGGATATTTAAATTTATATTGTTTTACGGATAATTTAATTTGTACTTTGTTGGATTTGTATGAAATTTTATCGTTTTGAGACTCTATTCATGTTTGGTATATTTAATTAGGCAAAATATCTCTCAAGGTCCCTTAATTTAGTTTTTGGTAACGAATAGGTCCCTTAACTTCTATTTTTAATGCGTAAGTCCCTTAACTTTTAAAAATATAACACTGTAGTCCCTTTTAACAGTTTTTTGTTAACTCCGTTACAAAAACGCCTATTTGGCTTTTGGAGTGCTTATGTAGCTTTTTTTTAATGCTTACGTGGCAATTTTATTTGCTGGCTAATTACAAATTAAAAATAAAAAAAGTGAAATTGAAAACACATATCTGAACTTAAGAAAAATGCAGATCTTCCATTATCCCCAAATCACCATCTTCTTGAACCCCCCATTTCAGAATTCAAAACTCAGAAGTCGTCAATTCACAGTCTTATTGAATCATACCAAATGTACAAACAATGACTATGATGGTGGTATTAACATAAATCTGATTCATTTGTCTATCAAACAAAAAAGGCCATCTTGATAAATCTGAATATATAGTTTATTTAACTCAAAACAAAAACTGATACCAATAAAAGAAACGAAAATCAAACTCATACCAATAACAGAAACGAAAATCGAACTGATACTCAGAAAGTCAGAAACATTGCAGAAATGAAATCCAACTGAAATAGAAACAAAAATTGTAGATCTGAAACGAAAACGAAAATCGCAGATCTAAAATCGAAATGGAATCGTTTCGAACTAAGTTTCGTTTTAAACTGGGTTTGTTTCGTTTCGAATTGGGTTTCATTTTGAACTGGGTATGTTTCGTTTCGAATTGGATTTGTTTCATTTAGTTTTCATTAATTTCGTACGTTTCGTTTCGTTCTTGAAGATTTGTATTTTTGATTGAAAAATAAATTTTTGGGTATTTTAGTTATGAATAAAAAATAAATTTTTAATTAAAATCATAGGTGGACTTGCCACATCATCACTGTTTTGCCACATCAACACTGTCAGCCACTTAAGCTTTGTTTTCAACAGAGTTAAACAGAAATTACAAAAAAGGGCTACAGTGTTACGTTTTTACAAGTTAAGGACTTACGCATTAAAAATAAAGTTAAGGGACCTATTCGTTACCAAAAAATAAGTTAAGGGACCTCGAGAGATATTTTGCCATTTAATTATTAATAGTAAATATTTATATTTCTATTAAAATAATTATAAATAATTATTTAAATTAATAATTAAATAATAATTTTTTATATTATTTAAAAATATTATTGAATTCTAAAAAAATTGATTTTACCGATGGTTCGAATATATTTAAAAAAAAATTAAAAAAATAAAGCAGTTTCGGCGGAATAAGTTCCGTTTCTAGCAGAATGTTAAATTTTTTTTAAAAAAAGGTATTACGTTTCAGACGAATTTTCAATTTTTTTTAAAAAAATATCATTCCGACGGATTTATCGTAATTTTCTGGCGAATTTTCAATTTTTTTAAAGAAATACCATCACATCGGATTTAATTTTCTTTCTCGCGGATTTGCGGAATTTTTTTAAAAAACAAATAATATAGACACGTTTTCGGCGGATTTTCCGACGGGAAAATCAGCCGAAAATTACTGCCTGAAAATCCGCCGGAAAACATTACCGACGAGCGTTTTACCGGCGGAAATTTTTCGTTGAAAATGTCACTGTTCCGACGGATTTGGTGCGTTTCCGACGGAACATTCCGCCGGAAAATCGCGAATTTCTTGTAGTGTTCTAACCTCTCCATTATTGTTTTTGCTTATATGTATTTGGTAGTGGACTTGATTCAAGTTGATACCTTCGAACCTCTCCATTATTGTTTAAGCATGAACGATTGTTTTGAAATATATTTTTGTATGCTCAAGTGCCACAAATGGCACAAATGTGTTGATTTTTTTTGGTCGAAATTGTTTGATTCTCATTAAAAGTGGGCAAGGCCCAAACCAGTACAATCAAAGATTAACTAGGGTGCAATAAGCAAATAGTTTGTTGGAGCTAAATTTGGCACGCAGGCCCATTACTAAAACCGAGGTATTAAAAACTAGCTAAGTTGGACTTAAAGAAGCCCAATTCTAGATCCGGTCCAAATGACCATAGTTACTCAATTACTACCACTAACACAAATTTGGGAAAGATTTTCACCCACTCCGCAAGCAATAAAAAACAAAATACCCTAATTCAGCAAACTCCAACGAACCAAACAACTTCGCTATCTTCACAGCTCCGAAATCAAGCCTCGATGGAACCAAAGATAGAGAGCAAATCCTTAGATAGAGAGCAATACTCAACCACCCTTGAGTCATCTAAGCAATCTATCCAACCATCAACTCTAGAGAGCTTGCATATCTTTAACTAAGGCAGCACGAAGAGGATTTGGGGGATGATGAATCCAGTTGCCCAAGAGAGAGTTCTTGGAAGCTAGATCCGCAATAGTGTGAGCCCCTTCATTACCTTGTCGCCCTATCCAGGTAAATCCCGCTGAGTTTAGTGAGTTCATCATGGTTTTGATATCTTCTGTAATACTTTTGATTTCCCCTCAGGACTTCCACAAGTGTTTAATTATCACTCTCAAAAACCGTAGAAGAAGCATTAAATGCACTTGCTATTGAGACATCTTCACGGAGGCCCAGTGCTTCAGCAACAATGGAAGATGAGGCAAAGATCTGCTTGGAGAGTGCTGTAAGTAAATTACCTTTATAATCTCTGCAAACCACTCCTATGTAGCCCCTGCCTGTGTTGATATCAAATTTTGCATATGAATTAAACTTTATTTGATCTGCTCGAGGTGGCCTCCACTTAACTGGAAGCTGCCTCGCTCTAGAGTTGGAATCAGTGCTTGATGTTGCAGAGATTGTACTAGTTCCCTAAATATACTCAATACATTGAGCTTTGATCCTATGGAGAGTAGAACTAGGGTTAGGTTGGGTACTGTTGTAGCAAAAGTCATTTCTAGTTTTTCAGATATTCCATAATGTGTAAAACAGCCAGGCATCCAAGTTGGGGGTGTAGTGAACAAAGTCTTTATAGGTGTTTAGAATCCATAGGCTAATGGTGGACAAACCTATTCTATAGGGGACAGGGGTAATTTGTAGACCAAACCATACTGGGTTGGTCCAAGGGCATAATAGAAACAAGTGTTCTAAGGTTTCATTCTCAGAGTTGCAAATGGGGCACAAAGGGGACTGGGCTATTTTCTTTTTACACAAGGCTTCTCTGGTTGGGATAAGGTTATGAGACAATTTCCAGGCAAAATGCTTTATTTTGTTTGGAATGGCAGAATTCCAAATGATGGTCCAAATTTCATTGGGGATGGTGTTTGAGGTTGATGGGTAGTATCTGAGGAGGGAAGGGAACTGTTTAAGGCCATGTAACTAGATTTTATTGTGTATCTGCCATCTTTGGTTAATGGCCAGATGATGTCAGAATTGTGCCACGAAATTGGAGTTTTAATAGCAGCAATTGCACTGTGAGGGTCAAGGTTCCGTCTTAAGAGGTTGTGGTCCCATGAATGTGAAGAATCTAGAAGATCCTTCACCACAACAGCTGTAGCATTAGGTTTCTTTGTCACCCTTTCCCCAGATGATAGCCAGAGATCATTTGAAATATTAATTTGACTGTTGATCCCAATTTGCCATCTACCATGCTCCTGAATGACCTGTCTGCCTGATGATAGACTTTTCCACACCCAAGAGGATCCATAAAAATTGTTAGCCTTCCAGAAGTTAGAATTTGGAAAATAGATACCCTTTATAGTCCTAGCCCAATATGCATTAGGCTCATTAATAAGTCTCCAAGCTTGTTTAGTCAAAAGAGCTTGATTAAGTTTCTAAAATTCCTTGAAACCTAATCCTCCTAGAGATTTAGGAGAGCAAAGGAAACTAAACTTCCTCCAATGAATCCCTCTAGACTTTCCAAAGGATCTCCACCAGAATTTGGCAACAATAGATGTCAGAGAAGTGCAGAAAGTTTTTGGAAGGGTTAAAATAGACATGATGTAGCTAGGGATAGCTTGTACCACAGCCTTAATAAGGACCTCTTTGCCTACTTGATTTAATAGATTCCCATTCCACCCTTCCAGTTTAGAAAGAACCTTCTCCTTCAACCAGCTTAGATTTTGAACCTTTGAACCACCCCATTCAGTTGGGATACCTAAGTATTTCCCAAGATTATCCCAAATAGGGATTCTGCTAAGACTAGAAATGCTGTATCTCATGGTTTGGGGAACCTTGCTGCCACAATTACTTTTTTTTTTTCACTAGAATTTACAAGGTGTTTTTTTACGTGACCTACAAACCCAAGCCAACCTAACCCATTATTGATTGGGTTGGTTGGGTTTTGCTTTTAGTCTTAAATTAAAAGTACAGTCAGACATTTAACCCAAACCAAACATAATTGATTGGTTTGGATATCAGATTTGGTCAAATTCAACCCAACTCGCGATTACTGTAGTAAAATGGGATAACTTTTTTGAGGGATATAAGGTCTAAGTAAGGATACCAAATTTATCATCCCAAATTGTATGGCTCATTGCCTGGCTAAGGCTCTGTTTGGTAAGCTAAATCCGCTAGCTTATAGCGGATAAACTACTTGTAAGTGTTTGACACAACTAGTTTATAACGTTTGTTTCCCAGCTTATAGTGTTTTTTGAAACACTACTTGAAGTAGCGTTTGAGCTTATAGCGTTTCATTTTTTCTCTCATTTTTACCGTTGTTACTTTAATTAAATTCCTCATCCGTCCTCTATTTCTCTCTCCTTTTCAAGCATTAATTACAAATGTCCATTTATGTCATTTTATATTTATTAGTTAGTTCAATCGCTAATTTTACCAAACACTTTAAATTTAGTCTGCTAGTTTATCCGCTATAAGCTAGTTTATCTATTTTTTGGCTATCTGTTAACTTATGCAATATCCACTTTTTTTTTGCCAAATAGAGCCTAATTCGTGATTAGTAATTCCATAAGATTTTTGGGTGGAAGAAAACCTAGAATATAATTGAAGCTCTCATTATGAAATCATTCATAATGGTTGGGAGCGGTGTCTTGCGTTTTAGGAGACACTACGCCAGAATTGTGAAAAAAATCGCACCCTTAAGCAGCGCTTCTACCAAAACGCTACTTAAGGTAACATCATCAGTAGCGTTTACCAAAAAAGCACTACTTAATGAGAAAAAATGCTAAACGATGGGCAGCGCTTTGGGGGTGAGCGCTGACTATTGGAGAAAGGCGCTGATTGATAAACAACGCTTTGGGGTGAAACGCTGCCCATTGTGAAAACATGGAATAGGGATAAGCAACGCTTTGGGTTTAAGCGCTGCCCATTGCCAAAACACGGAATAGGGATAGGCAGCGCTTTGGGTTTAAGCCCTGCCCTTTGCCAAAACACGGAACACTGATGAGCAGCGCTTCCAGGCATAAGCGCTGCTTATTGCTTTAATTTTTTTTCCTTTCTCGCGTTCCCCTCTCTCTTATTCATTCATGGATCCATCTTCACTCACTCTCTCCTCTTCTTCTTTCTCTAACTCGCTATCTCTCTCTTAACTCCCTTTTCTTTTCTCTATCACAGAAATCAGATTCGTCTCTCTCTCTCTCTCTCTCTCTCTCAAATCAACTCTTCTTCTTAAACATACTAATTTTAGTGGTCTTCCTATTTTCAACTTGCTTCATTTCTCTTTTTTGCTTCATTATTTGTTTCTTGCTTCATTTATCTTTTTTGCTTCTTTATTTGTTTTCAGATTTTGTCAACATGAATTCTTTCTAGTTCTAGCTTTAATGACTGATTTGCCATCTGTCAACTGTGTATTTGATTCAATTACCAAGATTCATCAAATGTACTCAATTTTGGAAGGTCTCTTGCAACAAATTTGTAAATACTTGTTAGATCTGCCTTGATTTTGCTACTTATACTTGTTAGATCTCATAAGTCATAACCTATCTTTTTTTCCTCTTATGTTATGCAGGTGTTTGTAGAATTGCCACAATGATAAAACAAATTCTAAGCATCAAGAGGTATACAAGAAAATGTTGAAAAATATTATTGGAACAAGTAATTGTAAAGGGTGCATTAATGGAGTCTTGACTTGGAAGGGTGGTGATGATTGAGAGGGTTGAAGTAAATTTGTAGCAAATGTAAATTTTGGAAGTAGGTTTGTCACATAAACAAAAACAAAAAAAAAATTTAAAAAAAGGAAAATATCAAATATAAAAAGGAAAATAAACAAAAACAAAAAAAAATTAAAAATATATATACAATGGGCAGCGCTTGCAGGGAAAAGCACTGCTCATTTACCTAGCGCTTTTAGGAATGAGCAACACTTCAAACTGGGAAGCGCTGCACATGGCTACCAATGAGCAGCGCTTCTTAAACGCTGCCCATTGTGGGAGTGGAATCAGCAGCGCCAAGTTTAGCAGCACTCAGAAGCGCTGCCCATGGCTAAAAAAAGCGCTGCCTATCCCCAAATCTGTTGTAGTGAGATGGTCGGTCCATTCTTTTTTGGCACAATAAATGGTTGGGAGCCGAACCTTTTAAGGTGGTTTTTCCGGATTTGTATGTAATTTCGTCTCAAAAAAATGAGGTTGTTGGAAACATGGGAGTATGGGACTCGGGGAGATGGAGATGGGAGCTGAATTGGTCTAGACATCTTTCTAGTCATGAACAAGAAGAAGCGCGTTCTTTGAATTCTATTCTTCTTGAGGTCCAATTGATAGAACAAAGTCATGATAGGTGGAGGTGGATTGCTCACAACCAACACTTATTCACGGTACGTTCTTGTTATTCTTTTCAGTTGAGCTTGTTGGATAATTCCCCAATGAGTGGAGATATAGTAGATACATTATCTATTGTGTGGAAAGTTGTTGTTCCTTTCAAAGTAGCCTTGTTTTGTTGGAGGTTACTCTTAAACAGGTTGCCAACTAAGGATAATCTTGCTAGAAGGCATGTGGTTATTACTAATAGTCGGTGTCCCTTATGCAATAATTATGATGAATCGGTATTACACTCCTTTTTTTATTGCGCTTTCTCTAAAGGAGTGTGGAAAGAAGTTTTGAATAGGTTGGGTATTGTGGAGGATTTAGATGATCATGGGGTTCAACACATTCGGGCTTATCTTAGTATTATTTCGCATTTCAAAATTAAGATTAAGATGCGGTTTGTTTTTTGGATGGCAACAATGTGGTTGATTTGGAAGGAAAGAAACAATGTCATTTTCCAAGGAGCGGTAGTAGAAATTCCCAAGGTTGTTAACAAGGTAAAATTCATGTCATGGGAATGGTTTTTAGCCAAAGATGGACTTATTGATGGCGCTTTAATTTCGGATTGGTGGACTTCTCCACTACTTTGTATTAAGATTGTTAACTATGTTGATTGAACTTTGTACATATAATACTTCTCCTATTTTTATATATTTAAATATACCTTTTCTTATAAAACAAAAAATCATTCATATCTTTGGGGACTTAAATGAAATGTCTAGTTTTCTCAACAAAAAAAAAAGAGGAAGTTACTCAAGAAAAGAAAACAGGATTTTTGAGGAAGTGGTCACTCACTTTGCATAATAAAAGAAGATGAAGCGACCTTATAATTAGAAGAAAAGTTTGAATTAGGGTTTAAGAGGTGTTGTTCCTGATTCAGTGAAACGAGAATGGAGGAGACAAGTGCAAAGAAAAAGAATGGGGAAGATATAAATAGGATGAGCAGTTTACCCGATTCTCTACTTCTCCACATCTTATCCTTTCTTCCTACCAAAACATGCATGGATACGATTAGCCTTGTGTCTCACAGATATCTCCACCTCTGGAAACATCTCCAAGTCCTCAATGTCGACGAAGACGACTTCAATATCAGCCGAGCCGAATTGTTCAGATACATATCACTTTTCGTGAACGACTTCCTCGCTCGCCGCAAATCGCGCGACATTCTGAAGTTCCACCTCTCATGCGACTTCTATCTCGACGAATTCTCCAGCCCTTCCATCAAGACGTGGATTCGCACCGCTATTGGACCCTACCTCGAGGAACTCCATCTTGCCCTCTTTTCCGACCAAGATAACGCCCTCAAATTCCCTCTCACAATCCTTTCCTCTTGCACTAATCTCGTCTCACTCAGGTAGTTCACAATTCACGTTCCTTTCTTTTATACTTCGGTTCTATTATTATTATTATTATTATTATTATTATTATTATTATTACTTGTGCTTAATTGTTCTTATTCAAATTTAAATATCAAATTCATGAATCAATATTAAGATAGCATTCATGTTCCCCGGTCTAGATGTTTTGTATGATCCATTGTTCTTATTCAAATTCATGAACCAATGAAATATGAAATTTGAAATACACGAGTTGATGATAAGATTGTATTCATATTCCTTAGTCTCTACGGTAATATCTTGCCGCAAACGCAATTGCTACGCTCTTCGATGGTTTGCTTACCATCACTGAAGAAGCTGGAAATGGAGCTTATCGGTGATGTGGACGTCTCTGCTGTGGAAATTCTTCTCTCTGGCTGCCTTATCCTTGAAATTTTAGAAGTTTCCTTGTCCACTAAATCTTTGACCACATTTCATGTGCCACATTCCTTGGTGATCTTGATATTCTGCATTGAGAGTGAGGTTGGGGCTCGTCTCGAAATAGACGCACCCAGTCTCAAGTACCTCAGCCTCAACAATATCACGTTCGGAGTCAATGCCATTGGCAACTTACACAAGGTGGGCGAAGCATATCTTGATCATGTGTTTTTCCTGCAGAGTGAAAATGTGTGTGTGTGTATCTGTCGACCCTTTACAGAATCTCCTTCGAGCGATCTCTGGGATTAAACATCTATTCTTAGGTTGTTCAACATCAAAGGTGAATGAATGTGTGTTTATATACGTATCTTAATTTTGTACTAATAACTACAAGATAATAATCACACTTCTTGTTGCCTACGCAGTGGTTTGATGTAGAATTTCCGGAATTTCGACATTTAATACATATAAAGCTCAATCTTCCATGTTTCCACATTGGTTTTTTGTACCATGTGCTTCAAAAATGTCCTATGCTTCAAACTCTTGAAATTTCGAAGTATGAGGTTTGTTGAGCTTGAATGAAGCTTTGGTGCCAGCTTTATTTATTTTCATCTTACTTCATTGAGCAGTACCTTGTTGCCTACAGGATCCAGTACCACCATATGGATTGGCGCCAAAGCCAAAAAGTGTTCCTAACTGTCTCGTATCCCACCTAACCTTTATTCACTTCAGAGGATGTCAAGGAAATTTGGATGAGATGAAATTTAGTAGGTATGTTTTGCGAAAAGGACGTGTTTTGAAGACAATGCATATTTCTAGTTTATCCAAAGAGAAGAGGGAGAAGGACAATATTCTCAAACAACTTTCTAACACACCAAAGGGATCTGTCAGCTGCCAACTTAAATTTGACTGAACTATATCTACTGAAGGTGAGAACTCTCACCATCTCTATTCTTTGTGGGCTATTGAGTCAAAGATGATGTTCTACAATTAGCTATCCCTAGTTTTTTGTAGATGCATGTTGCTGCTACCATACTTTCAACTTTATTGGGGCGGAATTACTTACTTCCATACCCCTACCCCTAGGTTAATTTGTCTTTGATCTATTTGTAAATTACTATTGGTAAATTTGCTTCACCATTGATTAGGCATTTGATTTGCAAATTCTGATTATTTAGTCTCATTGGTAATCTACTTTATGGGCTTTGAATAACTTTGTTCACTATATGTTTGGCAGTGCATGTTTGCAGGCAATGATTTCCGAAGCTGACAAGTCATGTTTGCTCATAGGCTTTTCTGCTTTCACTAATAAGATGACAAATGGGAGCAAAATGTATAAACATGCATTTTGCATTTCAGTAAGTTCATAGGACTTGGGAGGCTATTATGTTTTTGGTAGACTGGTATCTAGACAAAAGGTCATAGTTATAGCCAATATGGCTTGCTTGCTGGCCTAGTGATCTAGTTTTTGAAAATTGTTGTTGGTTTTTTGTGTTGAACTGAGGGAAGGATATCATTAGAGTACTTTCTAGTTTAGTCAATTTTCACCATTTATTTGTGGCTTATTTAGTAGGAATCTTTTGATCTTTGAGAATTTTATGAATTCTACTGAAGTTAATTGTGTCTAAGATTCAACGCAACAATCTAGAGTATGCTGTTGATCATTCGATTTTGATATTTTGAAGGAGCCTTGTTCATGGTAGTCTCTTGATGTTTAATTTGGTTGTATGAAGAAATTAATTAAAGAGAGGTTAAAGTTAGTGCCCATGACTATAGACATCTGCTTTCTGAGTTAAAGACCTTAAAATCAGTGTTATTAAATTTGGACTCGTCATCGGTCAATGCATTGGGTCAGTTGGTCACTGGTTGGATCGGTGCGTCACTAGTCCGCCAATGACAGGTTGAAGTGGCTCTGATTTATTGACTAATTTCTGTTTTTTTCTACAATATTTATTTGGTCGATTTTCTTTTTATCTACTTTTCTTTCCTATTTCATTAAGATTCTCATCTCGTTAGAATACGTCCTTTGATAAGATGACGTGGACCCACCGCACCAGTTGGTCGATCAGGCTTTCTTGGGCCAATCACACTTGGCCCATAGATGAGATATTGAGATCTACTATCAGCCTGATTAATCTCTGTGTTTGGGCGATTTTGGTCAACTTCTTGAACATCACAAAAGTTGCTAAGGCAATTTCCCAGGCTTTGGATATGCCATTTGCAGAAAGAGAGAGAAGACATAGCCACATACGCATAACTTTCATCATGTAAAAACCCACACTGCTCAAGAATGAACATAAATTTTTGCAAGGTATAATATTAGTATTCTCAATGTCTGCTCTTATATGTTAGAAGTTTGTGGTTTATAATGAAATGATGTATCTTATTGGGGCCGGTTGATTTTATTACAAAACCGGTTTGCAGTTAAGACTCTGAACCACAATGCTTGATGTGTTTGTAATCCAATATATATAATACTTTAGGAACGATAGAAGGACATGCAGATTCCTGAATCTATTTATAAACCAATATGTATAATCAAGGAATTGATGATCTATTGCAACATAAGATGGTCCCAGAACATTGTGATACAAACTTTATCAAACTAAACTTTATTGTAGCTGGTATGGTATACTAAGATTTATTCTATCTGTTTTATAAAAATTGTTTATTAAAAGTGTAATTGTTATTAATGCTTTAGACCGATACTCAAATATTCTAAGTGTAATTCATGGTATTTGTTTGCTGACAAGGAATCATGAATGAGTGACCGTTAGCTTGCTCCCAAATTAGTTAACTTCAAGGCTTGCTAATGAAATGTATTGGAAATGGGAACTTGAGAAGGTTAAGTTAACTGTCAGTTTCTAACGTTTTTGGGCTTTTAAATTTGGAGAAAATCTGAGTTAACTTTCTGTTTTGCTACCTGTAATGGGTTGTATTCTATTTTTGCTACCTGTAATGAATGGCTTCTTTAAAGTTATGTGATTGGCCCTTTAATCTTGTATGTAAAAGGGAGGGGGAGAATAGGAAAAGAAATAGAGGGAGTGAGCCTGAGGAATAAAGAGGGAAAATAACTGAATGGACAGGCGGCAGATCTGTATTGGTGATTGAGATTGAGCAAATCAGAGGAAAGAGGGCAGGGAATATGTTAAAGGGAAGGCAGGCATTTGGAAAAGGGAAATTGGGCTGAGAGAGAGTGATCTCTCCTAAGAGGGAAGGTTCTGGGTGTTGTTCTCTTTTATTGTATTTTCCATTTCTGTAAGGAGGGTATACTTCCAATCCATAGTCTATTTTGTTACTTATTAAGGGGAATTCTTCCCTGTTCTGATTAATACAAGGGGGTTTCTCAATTTATCTCTTAAATTGTGTTCGGGTTCTATTATTATCGTTATATTTGCTTGGTAATGTTTAGCCCTTTGTTGCAGATGCTTTAACTTTGTTTCTTGACTTGAGCATCATAGAGCAATATAAGAGGTTTAATTTTTTAACAAAGACACTGGAGCTTAATTTCTGTGTTCTTCAGAAATATAAGAGGTATACTTACCCTAACAATGATTTCATTATCTAGCTGAATGATTAAATATGCTGTTAGGACTTGAGCATATCAGGATAGTCCAACCCAAAATACTAGTCTATTAGGTGGGAGAGCCTCGTAACTTAAATACCATATTGAGTCTTCTTATTTACTCAATGTGGACTCCTAACATATGTCAATAGCACTAGCAATGGAATCAATCTTTTTTGTAGAGTTGGACACTGATTCTCAACTTATTGCTTCCTGCCTTCATAGCAACTGCATTGGTGGCAGTATAGTGGTACGTAGCTTATTTACTAGAATTGCTCATATTTTAACATTTTTTTACTTCGATCAAGATCTCTCATGTGTATAGGGAAGCTACTAGAGTAGCCGATGGATTGGCAAGATTGGGATTTGATTTTGATGGTGGATTGATTATTTATGATCATGACCTAGAGGTCATTAAGCCCTTAGTAGCCGCTGATTGTTTATGAGTTTCTACTCCCCGTCTAATCCTCGTTTAATCTCTCTGAGTGTTAGCTCCGTTTTAATTAAAAAAAGAAGCAAGATGGCAGTATTCTTCTCTGTTGCAATAGACAACAATTAGTGTGAGTCTTAATTAGTTTTATGGATTTATATTTTTGCCTATCTGTACAATGGCATCTATGGCCTCAAACACTATGTTTTGTGTGGCTTTTGTGGATAAATATTGTCGTTTATATTTGAATTAATTGTTTCTATCATATCCTACAATTTTTATGTTTATTTCAAACAAAACAATTGACTATTTCACATAAAGTAAAATATTTCAATTTCATGTGTTCAAACTAATTAAATGCATTCTGAGTGACTTATAAGAATAACATAATGATACTTATGCATATGCACTAATAAGAATTTGTTTTTTGACCAAAAGAAGAAGTCTGTGGAAAATAAGGATGGCCACCTTAATCATTTTTTTTGAATGACCACCTTAATCTTAAGGTAACTTCTCTATGTCTTAAAAACGCCAAGATCCTCCTCGTTCCAAGTAGAGAACAATAATAGATAAATTGTTTCTTGTTTCTCAAAAATAATTTTCCTAATGTAATAAAAAGTAGGATTATTATTAAAATCTAAATCCAAATTTTTTGTGCAATTTATATTGAATTTAGTGGATTAAATGTCTCCATTCTAAACTGGAATTTGTAATTGTAACCTAGTCAGCATGCAAATAAGAAAATTTCTTCCCTTTTTTCTAACAAGAAAAATAACCTCGTGCATCTCTTGCTGTGTGCCAGTGTCACCTTACAACTCATCAATCATCATAGACGGATGAGTGAAGAGTAAGAACCAAAAAAAAGACTTAAGAAAGATAGCAACACCAAACGACGACGTATTTGATTGTCCTCTTGGTCAGGGACAACAACCCATTCACCGATTCATGAAAAGCCAAAGCCAACAACGCACTTACCTCATTAGTTCAAGGGCAGTTCCGTCATTTCCTCCACCATTTCTTAAGCTAGTATCTTTTTAAGACGAAAGAAATCGAACAAACAAAGGAGAAAACACAAACTCACAAACCTCAAAATTTTGCGGTTCTAACTACAAATTTTTTTCATCCCCTAAATCTATTTTGCTCAGGAGGTGCTCTTCTTCCACCACCAAGCACCCCCTGAGATTCTGTTCCAAAAAAAGCTAAAAAAAAACCAAAAAAAAAAATCCAAATTCTACTTTCGTTTATTTTTCATTCTCGGCTTTCAATGGCTTCCGATGGATTCGCCGATAAGAACATTGTGTTCAGAAAACTCAAGGCCAAGTCCGAAAATAAGGTTCTTAAATATTATAATATTTGATTTGAATTTGAATTTGAATATTTTTTGAATTTTCATGCACATTTGATTGTGATCTCAGTGTTTAGGGCTTGAAATTTTGATTTGTGTGATCTGATTTATGAGATAGAGTTTCAGATCTGCGATTTATATGTGTGTGCGTGTTTGATTTTTGAAGTTGGGTGGGTTTTTGTTTCAGATGTGTTTTGATTGCAATACGAAGAATCCAACCTGGGCGTCTGTTACGTATGGGATCTTCCTTTGCATTGATTGCTCTGCTGTTCATCGTAGTCTTGGCGTTCACATCAGTTTCGTGAGGCGAGTTTTTGCATTAATTTTTCAGGGGATGAATTTGATTGTTTATTTTTGAATCTATGGGCAAATTGTCTCTATTTGTTTGAGATTTGATTGTGTATTGGTAGTGCTATGCTGTGCAATGATGAGGTCTCAATGTGCTTGTGGATAACTTTAGAGTAATGCTTTATTTTGATGTGCTGTGTGATTAATAATTTTACCGAATCAAATGGATAATGATTTGATAGTCAATGAAATTGGACTTGGAAGTTTTGCATCTAGTTTGTAGTTTCTGTTTGGAATGAGTAAAATGATTTTGTGAATGGGAAACTGTATTGTATAGAGTAAATAAATGCTGGTGGACATTTATGTGCTGTGTTAATTTTGGTTGTGGGTGTAGACATGGGTTTGGCTTTTTGTGGCAGGTTGTGGAATGCAGGGTTTTTATTGGAAACCAGGATAAAATGTCAGGCATGGGATTTGTGTTGATTAGGAAATGTGATTTTTATTTTGTATGTGTAATGGGGTGTAGGGGTTGTTGTTGGTGTTCCAATTTGATATTCATACAGCATGAGTAAATGGTCTCTGAGTAATGTTCAATTTGACATTGCTTTTTAAAGAAGGATGATTGATGATATAAAATCATGCACTGTGCTTCTTGAATTGCCATGTACTATACTAGTATGAGGACAGGGAGTGAACCAATTGAATACATATTTGAAAATAAATGAAGCAACTAGTTTGCTTCTGTAAAGAGTAATAAAGGTTTTTGACGAGAAAACTTCATTTGGTTAAGAGATTTATTGCTCTTACAAACCAATATTTTAGTTGATACACTAGTACATGTCTGGAAAACGTTGGCACAAGGCATTTGCCTATAAATTATACTAGGTTGGTAAGCATAATTTGTTAGAGAGATTTGACGGGCCTCAGTTTTATCTCTCCATTAAAATTAAATTTTCTCACACACTGTCTGCGTCTTTTTTTTTGCAAATTTCAATCAATAGAGAGGAAGTAGTAGACTAGAATAGAATGAAGACGGCAGAAAATATTGATACCTATATGCTTTTTAATGTGTAGATCTACAAACTTAGACTCATGGACTCCTGAGCAACTAAAAATAATGAGCTTTGGAGGAAACAATCGTGCACAGGTTTTCTTTAAGCAACATGGGTGGAATGACGGTGGTAAAATAGAAGCAAAGTACACATCCAGAGCTGCAGAGTTGTACAGGCAAATTCTTTCAAAGGAAGTAGCTAAAAGTATGGAAGTAGCTAAAAGTGTGGCTGAGGAGGGAAGCTCCCCTTCATCACCTGTTACTTCTCAGTCTACTAATGGACTTCCTAATGTCAGGACCAATGATGTACTGAAAGATAATACAATGGAGAAGGCGGAAAAGCCTGAGAGCACTTCATCACCTAGAGCTTCGTATACAGTAGTATCAAATGCTTCGAAGAAGACTATTGGAGCCAAAAAGCCTGTGAAGAGTGGGGGGCTTGGTGCCCGCAAGCTCAGTAGAAAGGTATGCAAATAGTTATGCACACTAGTGAAATATGCATTTTTTTATAGTTTGTTGCAATGAATTGTTGAGAAATTATCCTTGCGAAACGCAGCCAAGTGAGTCTCTCTATGAGCAGAAGCCTGAAGAACTGCCTGCTCCCATTTCATCCAAAACAACTAACAACTTGTCTACCAAGCCATCTCTGACATCTCATTTTGAGTATGTAGATAATGTTCAATCATCTGAATTGAATTCTGGAGGTTCAAATTTAATCAGTCATGTTTCTGTACCAAAGTCATCAAGCTTCTTTTCTGACTTTGGAATGGATAGTGGCTTCCCAAAGAAATCTGGGCCAAGTTCCTCAAAGGTGCAAGTAAGCCATATGCAAGCAGCTATTGCCATTGTATAGTGTAACTTTTACTGCATGTGGTTTGCAATAACAATACCAACATTATGATTTACATGGTTTTGCTAGGGGATTTTTTGTATTCTTTGAAACACAATATTGTAAACATGAAATCATTGAGAAGTACTAGGAATAGATAAAAACTTATAGTGAAGATATGGACCACTATTTATAGTGGACAATATCCCGCCACATGCCAAAAATAAAGATATGGAACAAAGTAACAGCAACCCATATATTGAAGAAAGATAAAACAGATAGGACTGTTTAGACTTGCCTGTTTCAAGTCTTCAATAGTAGTATAGTACTTAGTAAATAAGCAATTTTACAGTTAGGAAGAAAGGTGTTGATTATATTTGGGCAAATTGATATTGTTGCTATTCACCAAAAAAAAATTGATATTGTTTCTACCAAATCTTAATGACTGTTTTCTTTTTTTATTTTGAAAATTATATCTACATGATATCTACTGCTGTAATAAGTAAAGATTCATTTATATCTTAGTAAAACATTTACTTTGTGTTTCTTCAATAATTTCAGTTAAACCTGCACCTTCGTAATCTTTTAGCCTTTACTGTTTTGCCATGCACTTATTTTGTTTTTCTTTGCGACTGGTATAAGATTGAGGAAACCGATGAAGCAAGAAAGAAGTTCTCAAATGCTAAATCTATTTCTTCATCTCAATTTTTTGGCGATCACACCAAGGCACCAGATGTAGAAACTCGAGCTACTTTGTCAAAGTTTTCAGTAAGTGTCCTTTCTTATTAACTTGCTGCAACATAATGTGAGAACAGAGCATTTACGTAGAACTTAGATGATTAATCGATTCCGTCCCCTGTTATGGTGCTATATTGGTAACTTCTTTCATATCTTATTCTTTTGACTACCAGAACTTATATTAATGAGGAATCCCTAAGTTTGTCTTTAACAAATTTGGGGAAAGACACATTATTAGTTACTGTGCAAAATCCCTTTCCTAGTCTCGTTGGAACCTAAAATGTCAATCACCAGGTACAATACGGACTAACATAATTGGCATTTGTGGTTCTTTAGTCTAACTCAACACCACAAACCAGTTTGTAAGGTGAAGGGTGTCTCTTTTCTATAAAAGGGTATTAATTCCAATTTTAATATACCAAGAAGGGTGAACTGCTTTCATCCTTTATGAAGTGAATGCTTTTGTGTTGGTGTGATGAAAGGTTTCTTTCTCATGTGCTTTAGTTGGAAAAGATGAAGTGGTAGGAAACTTTTATATTTGGTGTAAAGCACATGGCCTTTTTAATGAAATCTAACTAATAGATAGATATATTGAAGGATTAGGAAGCCCTTGATTTTCTCGTTTAATAACCTTTATTGACGATCGTCTTTCCATTTCAGAGTTCATCTGCCATCTCCAGTGCTGATCTTTTTGGGGACTCAGGAGATAGCTCCATTGATCTCGCTGCCAGCGATATAATCAATCGGTTATCTTTCCAGGTATTCCTTACACTTTTTAACTATCTGTCCAGGCATTTTTTACATTATTGATTTATAAACTTCACTCTTCCTGTTATTGGCCTTTAAGACAATATTGATTATGGGTCTCCCTTGACTTTTTTGCAGGCACAACAGGATATCTCTTCCCTTAAAAACATTGCAGGAGAGACTGGGAAGAAGCTCTCCTCATTGGCCTCCTCCTTGATGACAGATCTTCAGGACCGAATCCTCTAAAATTGTATGTTTTGTATGTAAAGAGAATCCTTGGAGTTTGCTAATGATACCAGCCAATCATGTTTCAAATGTAATTGAAGAGTTAAAATATACCATTCTTTGGGAAGCAAACAAATAATGTACTAAAATTTTCAAGCTTGTCGTATAGTCTCGTGTTTTTTTTTTTACTTTGGACATGTTCTGTAACTTGAATTTTTGTTTTTTAGAAGTTTTCTGAGAAAAATGCACTCCTGTTTTTTTTTTTTTGACAAAGGAAAAGTTATATCATTTCATTCAAAATCAAAGAGGTAATACAAGTTGGACTACAATCATAGACTTGGGAGCTAGCAAAATCCTTTGATGCTTGTGCTAGAGTATGAGCAACAAAGTTAGCTTGCCTCCGGATGAAACTAACCGCATAGTTTTGTGTCAAAGATAAATTGTTCTTACACGTATTCAAAATTGAGCCAAATTCGGTTACAGAATTACACACTCCTTTGATGCCATCTACCACTGCTTTGCAATCTAGCTTGATGGTGACTCTGGACGTTTAATTCATGAAGCCATTTGACTGCTTGTAATAATCCCAATGCCTCTGCCTCTTGTGGTTGTGGAGCTCCATAAAACCAAGAAGATTTCGCCTTTACAAACACCCCTTCACTATCCTGAATACATATCCCGATACCAAACCTGTTATCATCAAACAACGCCGCATCGACATTGCACTTCAAAAAACCAGCTGCTGGCCGAACCCACACATCCCCCACATCGTTAATATTCCCAGCAGCAACATGCGCACGCTGTTGTCCATGCACAACCGCTGGGCGCCGAGCTTGCTGCCAATGGTGCAGCAACTCCATAGCGCTAGCAATAGACAACCGAGTAGGCCTAACAGTGTTTTCCCATATTTTCTCATTTCTTCGCTTCCAAAGGCACCAAACAATCATAGCTAAAATCTTCCTACTACTTTCAGAAACAGTCGCAAGAATGTTAAAAATAACAGAAGTAAAATCCACCGTACCTATAGGAAGAAGATGTTGAATTGTGTTCCAAAGACTGGAATGACGCCATACATCTACCGCGTGAGAGCAACCAAAAAAACAATGCCAATCACTTTCTTCCTCTTGCTCACACCACAGACATTCCACGGGACAATTCACACGGCGCTTACGAAGATTAACACGGCTTGGAAGCACCCCTCGCACACCTCCATAAATGAATCTTCACCTTTTGTCGGAATTTTAAGTTTCCAAATTAAATTCCACTCACCGAATACACGGAAAGCCGAACTAACAATCAACTCATTCATGCAAACATAATACGCCGACTTAACCGAGTAAAGGCCATCTCTACTTTTATCCCACACCAAAGTGTCATCGCTCCCCCTCCCATGTAGCACCATGCTTTTGATACGACTTTTATCCTCCTCATTAAATAATTGATCTAATAAAGAGAAATTCCAAACCCCGTGATTTGCATCAAATAAATTAGAAACAGTCATATTATCAGTGCCCGAAACCACATTAGAAGACACAAAAGAACTATTACCTCCTTTCACCCACGGATCACTCCATATGTTAATGGAAGTGCCATCTCCGATTTTCCACCTTGCTCCAAAATTTACCAAAGTTTGTGAAGTGTGGATGCTACGCCAAACATAATTGGGATTATGGCCCAAGCGAGCCCCCAAAAAGTCCCCATTAGGGAAGTATTTAGCTTTGAAGACGCGGGTAACTATAGCATCCTTGTTGGTGCACAAGCGCCAACCTTGCTTCCCTAACATTGCCAAATTAAAGCCGTAGAAATGTCGAAAGCCCATACCTCCAAATTCCTTTCGCATAGACAACCGATCCCAGCTCAGCCAATTAATTCCTCTCCGTGCTCCTCTATTCGAACCCCACCAGAAAGAATTGATCATCCTCTCCATCTCCTCTCCTAGAGATGTAGGAATCAGGAAGGTACTCATACAATACGAAGGAATGGCCTATGCAACTGACTTGACTAGAACCTCCCTGCCAGCCTTTGAGAGATGACGACCTGACCACTGTCTTACTTTGTTCCACACCCGGTCCCTCAAGTAGCCAAAGAGTTGTTTTTTTGCTACGGCCTACCATAGAAGGCAAACCAAGATACTTCCCTGTGCCAATACATTCAGTCACTCCTAAAATATCCACCACTTGTGTTCTAATGTCCTCCTGAGTGTTCCTGCTAAAAAAGATTTCAGATTTTTGAAGATTTACAGCCTGCCCAGAAGCTTTCTCATAAGTTGCTAGAACATTCTTTAATTTCGTTGCCTCTGCTACATTGGCCCTGCAAAACAAAAAACAGTCATATGCAAATAACAAGTGTGTGAGGATTGGAGCCCCTCTACACACTTTAACTCCATGTAGCTCTCCTCTCGCCTCACATTTTTTTAGAAAAGCTGTCAAGCCCTCCGCACACAAGATGAAAAGGTAAGGTGACAGTGGGTCACCCTGCCGTAGACCTCTCCCAGGTGAGACTGTGTAACACCCCAAAATAATTCAGTTATTTATTTAATTGATTATTAGGGTTTACGACATTTTAATTATAATTAAGTTAATTGATATGTTAACTTATTGGTTTAGGAGTTGGAATGCAAGTTTGAAGAGGTGTGGGTATTAAGCCCAAAGGCCCATAATCATTTTAGGCCCATAAGGTAATCAAAGTTACTTTGAAGACATAGAAGTCAAATTGAATTTGAAGACTTAGTCATCATATTTGACTAAGTGACTTAGTGTTGTTTCCTTTCATTTTTTTTTATCAAAGTAAGAAACAAAGAAAAGAGAGAAAAAGGAGAGAAGAGGACGTAGCAAGAAGAAGAGAAAGGGAAGGGATTTTGTTGATTTTTCAAGAGGAATTGCTTGGATTAGGGCTTATTTTCTTCAAGGAATTCAAGGTAAGGGGGCTCTCCTAACCTATAATAGGGTTTGTGTTTTCAATATGTTAGAATAGGGTTTTAGGGGTTTTTGATGTGTTTGAATGAATTTTTGTTGATTGAATATGCGAATTGATTGTTTGGTGATGTCTTTGAACTAATTTGGGTGTGGTTTTGGTGTTGTTTTGTTGAAATAAAAAGTTGTCAAAAATTGCACATTATGTGTTTGTGAAAATGTCTCAATGAGTTGGTGAAATTTTGTGTGAATCGGATATGAAATTTGATGATTGAATATGGTGATATTGATGTTGTTATTGGTGTTGAAATTGTGGTTGTTGAAGGTTAGAATTGGTGGTGAAGTTGAAGTTGGAATGGTTAGGTTTGGTGAAGTGTGGCTTGGTGTGGGTAGAGTGTCTAGGCGCCAAAACCGTGCAGTGTGCATGAAAAATGATTTTTTGCCAACTTGGGTATGGGCCCAAGTGGCGAGCCAGGGCCCCAATGATGGTGGACCCTAGTGGCGCACCTAGTAGAGGGTTAGTAAAAGGGGCGGTTCAAGAGTTTGTCCAAAATGCACGAGTGGTTTGGGACGCGGGCACCGTGCCCAAGTTGGTTGCCAGAGCTGTTTGGAGCCCTGTGTCTAGGCGCCAGAATCCTGTTTTTGTGATTTTTTGTCAATTTGGGCATGGGCCCAAGTGGCGAGCCAGGGCCCCAATGATGGTGGACCCTTGTGGCGCATCTAGGAGAGAGGGAGTACTAGGGCCGGGGCCAAGAGTGGCCCCTGGGTTCGCGGTGGTTTGGGCGCGGGCACCGTGCCCAAGTTGGTTGGTGCACGCTGCCTGGAGCCCTTGTGCTGGGCGCCAACTTTGTGTGTGCTGCCCAAATTTTGTGCCAAAGTGCAGGCGCCATGGCAGCGTTGCTCAGTTGCGCCAGTGCTGTGTGCTGTATTCAAGGTAGCTGTCTGGCAGTTTTGCCCGTGATGTTGACTAGGTGTGGGGCCTAGTGTGTTGCCCGGGGCTGCCGGAGCTGCCGGAGTGCAGTTTTGCCGGATTTGCCGGTTTAGTGTGCCGGTGTGTACTGTTTGAGTTGTAAAACTCAAGTGTGGGTGTTTATCCACGATTGGACTTATAATTTGTCAAAAATATCGGTGTGAGCCTTAGAGCTGTAAAGTGGAGTGGTGTTGGTGATTTTGGTGATGATAAAATAATTATTGGTGATAAAACAATTATTGGTGATGATGAGTGGTGCTGATTTTGGTGATTTTGGTGTGTGTTCTACATTGTTCATGGTGTCGCATAAATCATATGCATTTTTGGTGATGAAGAGGCTGCGGTCTAGGCTTCGGCAACTTTGGTGATAAATGCCCTCAAGGCTTATTTTTAGGTGATGAATGGATCCACATGCATATGCCCTTGGTGTTGGGTTGCATTTGCATGCATATACATACGCATTTGGTGATGTTTATTGGTGTAGCTGAGTTATGTATTGTGAATTGTTGTGGTGTGCCGGTTTATGGTAGATTGGTGTTTTAATTGTGTTTTTCTCTATCATATTTGATTATCACATATTCTATTATATGTTAGAGACTCACCCTTCTGCTTTCGTGTTGCTTCTTATGTCGGCAACCTGCAGGTGATAGCGAGTGAAGGTTCTACCTTCCTTATTTCCGGTTTTTGGTGTCATGCTCTGATACGTAGCACCCGGGGGGCGAAACACTTTAGGAGTTGTATTTTGTACTGTTATTAGACAGTGTACTTTGGTGATGCATTATACATATGTATGAGATATGTATTTATTTCCGCTGCGAGTTGTATATCCGACTGTTATGTCATGACAGGTGTATTGTGAGGGTTCGTCCCGATTATGTGCTATGTATCGTACTACTTTATGTTGATGATTTCATTATGTGATGTTTGGTTTTTGAAACGACGAAAATGTGATATCTCCCTTGTGATGGTTGAGTTTTAAAAAGAAATTTTCCAACTCTGATTTTATTAATTAAAATGGTAGAATACGTAAGGGGGGTGTTACATTAGTGGTATCAGAGCAGTTCGGTCTGTGTGACCAAGTTGTTGAGTCTTGAGTCTTTTAATTCTCGAGTCTTGTTGCTCGTTCTAACTGATTTTGTTTCAGTGACTTGTTGAGATGGCTGGGAGGAATGATGCTGCTTTAGCTGCTGCTATGCAAGCAATGGCAGATGCTGTAGGTGCTGAGAGGAATGCTGCAGCTCGTGGTTTAGCTACGTTCCAAAGGGAGAAACCGCCTGTCTTCAAGGGGCGGTATGACCCTGATGGAGCTCTTGTGTGGCTGAAAGAGATAGAGAGGATCTTCCGAGTTATGGATTGCACTCCAGCTCAGAAGGTTCGATTCGGTGCTCACCAGTTAGCTGAGGAGGCTGATGATTGGTGGTTGGGAACTCTGCAGAGGCTTGAGGATGCCGGTGAGGAGCTCTCTTGGAATGTCTTCAAGAGAGAGTTTTTGAGGAAGTACTTCCCGGAGGATGTTCGGGGAAAGAAAGAGATGGAATTTCTGAACTTGACTCAGGGAAATAAGTCTGTATCTGAGTATGCAGCCAAGTTTGAGGAATTGGTTAAGTTCCACCCGCATTACAATGGTGCTGATGCTGAATTCTCTAAATGCAGCAAATTTGAAAGTGGATTGAGGCATGATATTAAAAAGGCAATTAGCTACCAGAGGATCCGTAGGTTTGCTGATTTGGTGGATAGTTGCAGAATCTTTGAAGAGGATAGCAATACCTCTTATAAGATTGTGAAAGAGAAGAGGGGACAGTTTCAGAATCGTAGTAAACCTTATGATGTGTCCGGTGGGAAAGGTAAACAGAAAGCTGCTGTTGGTTCTGGCAAGAAACCAAGTGGGGGAGATGCTCCTGCTAATGTTGTGTGCTACAAGTGTGGTAGGCCTGGTCATAAGAGTTATGAGTGTAGTTTTGATGAGAGAAAGTGTTTCAAGTGTGGCAGAGGAGGTCACCTGGCTGCTGATTGTGACCGCAAGGATGTGGTTTGCTACAATTGTGGTGAGGTGGGTCACATTAGTACCAAATGCACTGAACCAAAGAAGGAGAAAGCAAGTGGAAAGGTGTTTGCTCTTGCTGGGTCAGAGGTGACCAATAAGATTTCAGGTACGTGCTTCATTGATGGTATTCCTCTGATTGCTATAGTTGATACTGGTGCTACACATTCATTTATTGCTGCGGTATGTGTTGAAAAGTTGCATCTTGAGTTGTCTTCCATGATGAGGGATATGGTTATCGATACTCCAGCTAAGGGTTCGGTAACTACTTCTCTTATGTGTGCTAAGTGTCCTTTGTCGGTTTTCGGCAAAGATTTTATTGTTGATCTGATTTGTCTTCCTTTGGTGGGGATGGATGTTATCTTGGGTATGGACTGGTTGGTGCATAACCATGTTCATATCAATTGTTGTGATCGGTCTGTTAGTTTCTCTTCTCCGGTGGAGGAAGAAACTGTCTTGTTGTCTGGGGGTCAGTTGATGAAAGCAATGAGGGGAGAAGCTCAGTTGTTTGCTGTGATGGAATCATTATCTGCTGAGAGTCAAGCAAAGATTGATGAGTTGCCGGTGGTACGGGAGTTTCCTGAGGTCTTTCCTGATGAGATTCCGGATGTACCACCAGAGAGGGAAGTGGAGTTTTCTATTGATCTGGTACCTGGCACTAGGCCTGCGTCAATGGCACCTTATAGAATGTCTGCATCGGAGTTGTCTGAGTTGAAGAAGCAGCTTGAGGAGTTGCTTGAAAAGAAGTTTGTGAGACCTAGTGTATCTCCGTGGGGTGCTCCGGTGTTGCTTGTGAAGAAGAAGGATGGGAGTATGAGGTTATGTGTTGATTATCGGCAATTGAACAAAGTGACAATTAAGAACAAGTATCCGCTTCCAAGAATTGATGACTTGATGGATCAATTGGTGGGTGCACAAGTGTTTAGCAAGATTGACTTGAGATCGGGTTATCATCAAATTAAAGTGAAAGATGAAGATAATCCGAAGACGGCTTTTAGGACTCGGTATGGTCACTATGAGTATTCGGTGATGCCTTTTGGTGTCACTAACGCTCCTGGGGTATTCATGGAATATATGAATCGTATTTTTCATGAGTATCTAGATCGGTTCGTTGTGGTGTTCATTGATGACATTTTGGTGTATTCAAAATCCGAAGAGGAGCATGCTGAGCACTTGAGGTTAGTGTTGGAGGTCTTGCGGGATCGGAAGTTGTATGCTAAATTGTCTAAGTGTGAATTTTGGTTGCGGGAAGTGAGTTTCCTTGGGCATATTATTTCCGGTGATGGGATTGCGGTAGATCCATCCAAAGTTGATGCGGTGTTGAAGTGGGAGACTCCGAAGTCGGTCACTGAGATTAGAAGTTTTCTTGGGTTAGCTGGTTATTATAGAAGATTTATTGAAGGCTTTTCGAAGTTGGCTCTTCCACTAACTCAGTTGACTTGTAAAGGAAAGGCGTTTGTGTGGGATGATCGGTGTGAGGAAAGTTTCAAAGAATTAAAGAAGAGGTTGACGACGTCTCCGATTTTGACGTTACCTAAACCAGAAGAATCCTTTGTTGTGTATTGTGATGCTTCGAAGATGGGTTTAGGAGGAGTTCTTATGCAGAATGGTAGGGTAGTTGCTTATGCTTCTCGTCAGTTGAGGATTCATGAGAAGAATTATCCTACACATGATTTGGAGTTGGCTGCGGTTGTGTTTGCATTGAAGATTTGGCGGCATTATCTTTATGGTTCTAGATTTGAAGTATTTAGTGATCATAAAGGTTTGCAATATTTATTTGATCAAAAGGAGCTGAATATGAGGCAGAGAAGGTGGTTAGAGTTGTTGAAAGACTATGACTTTAGCTTGAACTATCATCCGGGGAAAGCTAATGTTGTAGCCGATGCTTTGAGTAGAAAGAGTTTGCATATGTCTGCAATGATGATTAAGGAGTTGGAGTTGATTGAACAATTTAGAGACATGAGCTTAGTTTGTGAAGTATCTCCTCAGAGTATCAAATTTGGTATGTTAAAGATTAATAATGATTTTCTGGTTAGTATCAGAGAGACACAGAAGTTGGATGTGAAGTTGGTAGACATGATGGGTGAAGTTGGACAAGCTGATGACAATGATTTCAGGTTGGATTCTCAAGGTGTGTTGAGGTTCCGTGATAGGATATGTATTCCTGATGATGTAGAGATGAAGAAAGCAATTCTTGAGGAGAGTCACAGAAGTAAATTGAGTATTCATCCCGGAGCTACAAAGATGTATCATGATTTGAAGAAATTGTTTTGGTGGCCTGGTATGAAGAAGGAGGTAGCTCAGTTTGTGTATGCCTGTTTGACATGTCAGAAGTCGAAGGTTGAGCATCAGAAGCCTGCAGGGTTGATGCAACCTTTGGAGATTCCTGAGTGGAAGTGGGATAGTATTTCCATGGATTTTGTGACGGGTTTGCCAAATACTTCGAGAGGATTTGATGCCATTTGGGTGATTGTTGACAGATTGACAAAGTCTGCTCACTTTTTACCGATTAACATTACTTATCCGGTTTCTAGGTTGGCAGAGATTTATATTCAGACGATAGTGAAGCTGCATGGTGTGCCTCTATGTATTATGTCAGATAGGGATCCAAGATTCACTTCTGAATTTTGGAAAAGTTTGCAAGAGGCTTTGGGTTCGAAGTTGAGATTGAGTTCAGCTTATCACCCGCAGACTGATGGTCAGACGGAGAGGACTATTCAGTCACTTGAGGATCTGTTGAGAGCTTGTGTGCTTGAGCAGGGAGGTTCATGGGATGGACATCTTTCGTTGATTGAGTTCACTTACAATAACAGTTATCATGCTAGTATTGGAATGGCTCCTTTCGAAGCATTGTATGGTAGGAGGTGTAGGACTCCGGTGTGTTGGTATGAATCCGGAGAAAGTGTTGTACTTGGACCGGAGATTGTTCGTGAGACAACCGAGAAAGTGAAGCTGATTCGTGAAAAGATGAAAACTTCACAAAGTAGACAAAAGAGTTATCATGACAAGAGGAGGAAAGATTTGGAGTTTCAGGCTGGTGATCATGTGTTTCTGAGAGTTACACCTGTGACCGGTGTTGGTCGTGCCTTGAAGTCGAAGAAGTTGACTCCTCGTTTTATTGGACCATATCAGATTTTAGAGAAAGTTGGAAGAGTTGCTTATCGGGTGGCTTTGCCACCTAATCTTTCGAATCTTCATGATGTGTTTCATATTTCACAGTTGCGGAAGTATATTCCGGATCCATCTCACGTAATTCAAATGGATGATGTGCAAGTGAGAGAGAATCTCACTGTTGAGACTATGCCGGTGCGGATCGAAGATCGTGAAGTGAAAACTTTAAGAGGAAAAGAGATCCATTTGGGGAAGGTAGTTTGGTTAGGAGCTACCGGAGAGAGTATCACTTGGGAGTTGGAGACCAAGATGCGGGAAGCATACCAGGAGTTATTTGATTCAGGTATGTATTTCGAGGACGAAATATTCTAAGTGGGGGAGAGTTGTAACACCCAAAAATAATTCAGTTATTTATTTAATTGATTATTAGGGTTTACGACATTTTAATTATAATTAAGTTAATTGATATGTTAACTTATTGGTTTAGGAGTTGGAATGCAAGTTTGAAGAGGTGTGGGTATTAAGCCCAAAGTCCCATAATCATTTTAGGCCCATAAGGTAATCAAAGTTACTTTGAAGACATAGAAGTCAAATTGAATTTGAAGACTTAGTCATCATATTTGACTAAGTGACTTAGTGTTGTTTCCTTTCATTTTTTTTATCAAAGTAAGAAACAAAGAAAAGAGAGAAAAAGGAGAGAAGAGGACGTAGCAAGAAGAAGAGAAAGGGAAGGGATTTTGTTGATTTTTCAAGAGGAATTGCTTGGATTAGGGCTTATTTTCTTCAAGGAATTCAAGGTAAGGGGGCTCTCCTAACCTATAATAGGGTTTGTGTTTTCAATATGTTAGAATAGGGTTTTAGGGGTTTTTGATGTGTTTGAATGAATTTTTGTTGATTGAATATGCGAATTGATTGTTTGGTGATGTCTTTGAACTAATTTGGGTGTGGTTTTGGTGTTGTTTTGTTGAAATAAAAAGTTGTCAAAAATTGCACATTATGTGTTTGTGAAAATGTCTCAATGAGTTGGTGAAATTTTGTGTGAATCGGATATGAAATTTGATGATTGAATATGGTGATATTGATGTTGTTATTGGTGTTGAAATTGTGGTTGTTGAAGGTTAGAATTGGTGGTGAAGTTGAAGTTGGAATGGTTAGGTTTGGTGAAGTGTGGCTTGGTGTGGGTAGAGTGTCTAGGCGCCAAAACTGTGCAGTGTGCATGAAAAATGATTTTTTGCCAACTTGGGTATGGGCCCAAGTGGCGAGCCAGGGCCCCAATGATGGTGGACCCTAGTGGCGCACCTAGTAGAGGGTTAGTAAAAGGGGCGGTTCAAGAGTTTGTCCAAAATGCACGAGTGGTTTGGGACGCGGGCACCGTGCCCAAGTTGGTTGCCAGAGCTGTTTGGAGCCCTGTGTCTAGGCGCCAGAATCCTGTTTTTGTGATTTTTTGTCAATTTGGGCATGGGCCCAAGTGGCGAGCCAGGGCCCCAATGATGGTGGACCCTTGTGGCGCATCTAGGAGAGAGGGAGTACTAGGGCCGGGGCCAAGAGTGGCCCCTGGGTTCGCGGTGGTTTGGGCGCGGGCACCGTGCCCAAGTTGGTTGGTGCACGCTGCCTGGAGCCCTTGTGCTGGGCGCCAACTTTGTGTGTGCTGCCCAAATTTTGTGCCAAAGTGCAGGCGCCATGGCAGCGTTGCTCAGTTGCGCCAGTGCTGTGTGCTGTATTCAAGGTAGCTGTCTGGCAGTTTTGCCCGTGATGTTGACTAGGTGTGGGGCCTAGTGTGTTGCCCGGGGCTGCCGGAGCTGCCGGAGTGCAGTTTTGCCGGATTTGCCGGTTTAGTGTGCCGGTGTGTACTGTTTGAGTTGTAAAACTCAAGTGTGGGTGTTTATCCACGATTGGACTTATAATTTGTCAAAAATATCGGTGTGAGCCTTAGAGCTGTAAAGTGGAGTGGTGTTGGTGATTTTGGTGATGATAAAATAATTATTGGTGATAAAACAATTATTGGTGATGATGAGTGGTGCTGATTTTGGTGATTTTGGTGTGTGTTCTACATTGTTCATGGTGTCGCATAAATCATATGCATTTTTGGTGATGAAGAGGCTGCGGTCTAGGCTTCGGCAACTTTGGTGATAAATGCCCTCAAGGCTTATTTTTAGGTGATGAATGGATCCACATGCATATGCCCTTGGTGTTGGGTTGCATTTGCATGCATATACATACGCATTTGGTGATGTTTATTGGTGTAGCTGAGTTATGTATTGTGAATTGTTGTGGTGTGCCGGTTTATGGTAGATTGGTGTTTTAATTGTGTTTTTCTCTATCATATTTGATTATCACATATTCTATTATATGTTAGAGACTCACCCTTCTGCTTTCGTGTTGCTTCTTATGTCGGCAACCTGCAGGTGATAGCGAGTGAAGGTTCTACCTTCCTTATTTCCGGTTTTTGGTGTCATGCTCTGATACGTAGCACCCGGGGGGCGAAACACTTTAGGAGTTGTATTTTGTACTGTTATTAGACAGTGTACTTTGGTGATGCATTATACATATGTATGAGATATGTATTTATTTCCGCTGCGAGTTGTATATCCGACTGTTATGTCATGACAGGTGTATTGTGAGGGTTCGTCCCGATTATGTGCTATGTATCGTACTACTTTATGTTGATGATTTCATTATGTGATGTTTGGTTTTTGAAACGACGAAAATGTGATATCTCCCTTGTGATGGTTGAGTTTTAAAAAGAAATTTTCCAACTCTGATTTTATTAATTAAAATGGTAGAATACGTAAGGGGGGTGTTACATTAGTGGTATCAGAGCAGTTCGGTCTGTGTGACCAAGTTGTTGAGTCTTGAGTCTTTTAATTCTCGAGTCTTGTTGCTCGTTCTAACTGATTTTGTTTCAGTGACTTGTTGAGATGGCTGGGAGGAATGATGCTGCTTTAGCTGCTGCTATGCAAGCAATGGCAGATGCTGTAGGTGCTGAGAGGAATGCTGCAGCTCGTGGTTTAGCTACGTTCCAAAGGGAGAAACCGCCTGTCTTCAAGGGGCGGTATGACCCTGATGGAGCTCTTGTGTGGCTGAAAGAGATAGAGAGGATCTTCCGAGTTATGGATTGCACTCCAGCTCAGAAGGTTCGATTCGGTGCTCACCAGTTAGCTGAGGAGGCTGATGATTGGTGGTTGGGAACTCTGCAGAGGCTTGAGGATGCCGGTGAGGAGCTCTCTTGGAATGTCTTCAAGAGAGAGTTTTTGAGGAAGTACTTCCCGGAGGATGTTCGGGGAAAGAAAGAGATGGAATTTCTGAACTTGACTCAGGGAAATAAGTCTGTATCTGAGTATGCAGCCAAGTTTGAGGAATTGGTTAAGTTCCACCCGCATTACAATGGTGCTGATGCTGAATTCTCTAAATGCAGCAAATTTGAAAGTGGATTGAGGCATGATATTAAAAAGGCAATTAGCTACCAGAGGATCCGTAGGTTTGCTGATTTGGTGGATAGTTGCAGAATCTTTGAAGAGGATAGCAATACCTCTTATAAGATTGTGAAAGAGAAGAGGGGACAGTTTCAGAATCGTAGTAAACCTTATGATGTGTCCGGTGGGAAAGGTAAACAGAAAGCTGCTGTTGGTTCTGGCAAGAAACCAAGTGGGGGAGATGCTCCTGCTAATGTTGTGTGCTACAAGTGTGGTAGGCCTGGTCATAAGAGTTATGAGTGTAGTTTTGATGAGAGAAAGTGTTTCAAGTGTGGCAGAGGAGGTCACCTGGCTGCTGATTGTGACCGCAAGGATGTGGTTTGCTACAATTGTGGTGAGGTGGGTCACATTAGTACCAAATGCACTGAACCAAAGAAGGAGAAAGCAAGTGGAAAGGTGTTTGCTCTTGCTGGGTCAGAGGTGACCAATAAGATTTCAGGTACGTGCTTCATTGATGGTATTCCTCTGATTGCTATAGTTGATACTGGTGCTACACATTCATTTATTGCTGCGGTATGTGTTGAAAAGTTGCATCTTGAGTTGTCTTCCATGATGAGGGATATGGTTATCGATACTCCAGCTAAGGGTTCGGTAACTACTTCTCTTATGTGTGCTAAGTGTCCTTTGTCGGTTTTCGGCAAAGATTTTATTGTTGATCTGATTTGTCTTCCTTTGGTGGGGATGGATGTTATCTTGGGTATGGACTGGTTGGTGCATAACCATGTTCATATCAATTGTTGTGATCGGTCTGTTAGTTTCTCTTCTCCGGTGGAGGAAGAAACTGTCTTGTTGTCTGGGGGTCAGTTGATGAAAGCAATGAGGGGAGAAGCTCAGTTGTTTGCTGTGATGGAATCATTATCTGCTGAGAGTCAAGCAAAGATTGATGAGTTGCCGGTGGTACGGGAGTTTCCTGAGGTCTTTCCTGATGAGATTCCGGATGTACCACCAGAGAGGGAAGTGGAGTTTTCTATTGATCTGGTACCTGGCACTAGGCCTGCGTCAATGGCACCTTATAGAATGTCTGCATCGGAGTTGTCTGAGTTGAAGAAGCAGCTTGAGGAGTTGCTTGAAAAGAAGTTTGTGAGACCTAGTGTATCTCCGTGGGGTGCTCCGGTGTTGCTTGTGAAGAAGAAGGATGGGAGTATGAGGTTATGTGTTGATTATCGGCAATTGAACAAAGTGACAATTAAGAACAAGTATCCGCTTCCAAGAATTGATGACTTGATGGATCAATTGGTGGGTGCACAAGTGTTTAGCAAGATTGACTTGAGATCGGGTTATCATCAAATTAAAGTGAAAGATGAAGATAATCCGAAGACGGCTTTTAGGACTCGGTATGGTCACTATGAGTATTCGGTGATGCCTTTTGGTGTCACTAACGCTCCTGGGGTATTCATGGAATATATGAATCGTATTTTTCATGAGTATCTAGATCGGTTCGTTGTGGTGTTCATTGATGACATTTTGGTGTATTCAAAATCCGAAGAGGAGCATGCTGAGCACTTGAGGTTAGTGTTGGAGGTCTTGCGGGATCGGAAGTTGTATGCTAAATTGTCTAAGTGTGAATTTTGGTTGCGGGAAGTGAGTTTCCTTGGGCATATTATTTCCGGTGATGGGATTGCGGTAGATCCATCCAAAGTTGATGCGGTGTTGAAGTGGGAGACTCCGAAGTCGGTCACTGAGATTAGAAGTTTTCTTGGGTTAGCTGGTTATTATAGAAGATTTATTGAAGGCTTTTCGAAGTTGGCTCTTCCACTAACTCAGTTGACTTGTAAAGGAAAGGCGTTTGTGTGGGATGATCGGTGTGAGGAAAGTTTCAAAGAATTAAAGAAGAGGTTGACGACGTCTCCGATTTTGACGTTACCTAAACCAGAAGAATCCTTTGTTGTGTATTGTGATGCTTCGAAGATGGGTTTAGGAGGAGTTCTTATGCAGAATGGTAGGGTAGTTGCTTATGCTTCTCGTCAGTTGAGGATTCATGAGAAGAATTATCCTACACATGATTTGGAGTTGGCTGCGGTTGTGTTTGCATTGAAGATTTGGCGGCATTATCTTTATGGTTCTAGATTTGAAGTATTTAGTGATCATAAAGGTTTGCAATATTTATTTGATCAAAAGGAGCTGAATATGAGGCAGAGAAGGTGGTTAGAGTTGTTGAAAGACTATGACTTTAGCTTGAACTATCATCCGGGGAAAGCTAATGTTGTAGCCGATGCTTTGAGTAGAAAGAGTTTGCATATGTCTGCAATGATGATTAAGGAGTTGGAGTTGATTGAACAATTTAGAGACATGAGCTTAGTTTGTGAAGTATCTCCTCAGAGTATCAAATTTGGTATGTTAAAGATTAATAATGATTTTCTGGTTAGTATCAGAGAGACACAGAAGTTGGATGTGAAGTTGGTAGACATGATGGGTGAAGTTGGACAAGCTGATGACAATGATTTCAGGTTGGATTCTCAAGGTGTGTTGAGGTTCCGTGATAGGATATGTATTCCTGATGATGTAGAGATGAAGAAAGCAATTCTTGAGGAGAGTCACAGAAGTAAATTGAGTATTCATCCCGGAGCTACAAAGATGTATCATGATTTGAAGAAATTGTTTTGGTGGCCTGGTATGAAGAAGGAGGTAGCTCAGTTTGTGTATGCCTGTTTGACATGTCAGAAGTCGAAGGTTGAGCATCAGAAGCCTGCAGGGTTGATGCAACCTTTGGAGATTCCTGAGTGGAAGTGGGATAGTATTTCCATGGATTTTGTGACGGGTTTGCCAAATACTTCGAGAGGATTTGATGCCATTTGGGTGATTGTTGACAGATTGACAAAGTCTGCTCACTTTTTACCGATTAACATTACTTATCCGGTTTCTAGGTTGGCAGAGATTTATATTCAGACGATAGTGAAGCTGCATGGTGTGCCTCTATGTATTATGTCAGATAGGGATCCAAGATTCACTTCTGAATTTTGGAAAAGTTTGCAAGAGGCTTTGGGTTCGAAGTTGAGATTGAGTTCAGCTTATCACCCGCAGACTGATGGTCAGACGGAGAGGACTATTCAGTCACTTGAGGATCTGTTGAGAGCTTGTGTGCTTGAGCAGGGAGGTTCATGGGATGGACATCTTTCGTTGATTGAGTTCACTTACAATAACAGTTATCATGCTAGTATTGGAATGGCTCCTTTCGAAGCATTGTATGGTAGGAGGTGTAGGACTCCGGTGTGTTGGTATGAATCCGGAGAAAGTGTTGTACTTGGACCGGAGATTGTTCGTGAGACAACCGAGAAAGTGAAGCTGATTCGTGAAAAGATGAAAACTTCACAAAGTAGACAAAAGAGTTATCATGACAAGAGGAGGAAAGATTTGGAGTTTCAGGCTGGTGATCATGTGTTTCTGAGAGTTACACCTGTGACCGGTGTTGGTCGTGCCTTGAAGTCGAAGAAGTTGACTCCTCGTTTTATTGGACCATATCAGATTTTAGAGAAAGTTGGAAGAGTTGCTTATCGGGTGGCTTTGCCACCTAATCTTTCGAATCTTCATGATGTGTTTCATATTTCACAGTTGCGGAAGTATATTCCGGATCCATCTCACGTAATTCAAATGGATGATGTGCAAGTGAGAGAGAATCTCACTGTTGAGACTATGCCGGTGCGGATCGAAGATCGTGAAGTGAAAACTTTAAGAGGAAAAGAGATCCATTTGGGGAAGGTAGTTTGGTTAGGAGCTACCGGAGAGAGTATCACTTGGGAGTTGGAGACCAAGATGCGGGAAGCATACCAGGAGTTATTTGATTCAGGTATGTATTTCGAGGACGAAATATTCTAAGTGGGGGAGAGTTGTAACACCCAAAAATAATTCAGTTATTTATTTAATTGATTATTAGGGTTTACGACATTTTAATTATAATTAAGTTAATTGATATGTTAACTTATTGGTTTAGGAGTTGGAATGCAAGTTTGAAGAGGTGTGGGTATTAAGCCCAAAGTCCCATAATCATTTTAGGCCCATAAGGTAATCAAAGTTACTTTGAAGACATAGAAGTCAAATTGAATTTGAAGACTTAGTCATCATATTTGACTAAGTGACTTAGTGTTGTTTCCTTTCATTTTTTTTATCAAAGTAAGAAACAAAGAAAAGAGAGAAAAAGGAGAGAAGAGGACGTAGCAAGAAGAAGAGAAAGGGAAGGGATTTTGTTGATTTTTCAAGAGGAATTGCTTGGATTAGGGCTTATTTTCTTCAAGGAATTCAAGGTAAGGGGGCTCTCCTAACCTATAATAGGGTTTGTGTTTTCAATATGTTAGAATAGGGTTTTAGGGGTTTTTGATGTGTTTGAATGAATTTTTGTTGATTGAATATGCGAATTGATTGTTTGGTGATGTCTTTGAACTAATTTGGGTGTGGTTTTGGTGTTGTTTTGTTGAAATAAAAAGTTGTCAAAAATTGCACATTATGTGTTTGTGAAAATGTCTCAATGAGTTGGTGAAATTTTGTGTGAATCGGATATGAAATTTGATGATTGAATATGGTGATATTGATGTTGTTATTGGTGTTGAAATTGTGGTTGTTGAAGGTTAGAATTGGTGGTGAAGTTGAAGTTGGAATGGTTAGGTTTGGTGAAGTGTGGCTTGGTGTGGGTAGAGTGTCTAGGCGCCAAAACTGTGCAGTGTGCATGAAAAATGATTTTTTGCCAACTTGGGTATGGGCCCAAGTGGCGAGCCAGGGCCCCAATGATGGTGGACCCTAGTGGCGCACCTAGTAGAGGGTTAGTAAAAGGGGCGGTTCAAGAGTTTGTCCAAAATGCACGAGTGGTTTGGGACGCGGGCACCGTGCCCAAGTTGGTTGCCAGAGCTGTTTGGAGCCCTGTGTCTAGGCGCCAGAATCCTGTTTTTGTGATTTTTTGTCAATTTGGGCATGGGCCCAAGTGGCGAGCCAGGGCCCCAATGATGGTGGACCCTTGTGGCGCATCTAGGAGAGAGGGAGTACTAGGGCCGGGGCCAAGAGTGGCCCCTGGGTTCGCGGTGGTTTGGGCGCGGGCACCGTGCCCAAGTTGGTTGGTGCACGCTGCCTGGAGCCCTTGTGCTGGGCGCCAACTTTGTGTGTGCTGCCCAAATTTTGTGCCAAAGTGCAGGCGCCATGGCAGCGTTGCTCAGTTGCGCCAGTGCTGTGTGCTGTATTCAAGGTAGCTGTCTGGCAGTTTTGCCCGTGATGTTGACTAGGTGTGGGGCCTAGTGTGTTGCCCGGGGCTGCCAGAGTGCAGTTTTGCCGGATTTGCCGATTTAGTGTGCCGGTGTGTACTGTTTGAGTTGTAAAACTCAAGTGTGGGTGTTTATCCACGATTGGACTTATAATTTGTCAAAAATATCGGTGTGAGCCTTAGAGCTGTAAAGTGGAGTGGTGTTGGTGATTTTGGTGATGATAAAATAATTATTGGTGATAAAACAATTATTGGTGATGATGAGTGGTGCTGATTTTGGTGATTTTGGTGTGTGTTCTACATTGTTCATGGTGTCGCATAAATCATATGCATTTTTGGTGATGAAGAGGCTGCGGTCTAGGCTTCGGCAACTTTGGTGATAAATGCCCTCAAGGCTTATTTTTAGGTGATGAATGGATCCACATGCATATGCCCTTGGTGTTGGGTTGCATTTGCATGCATATACATACGCATTTGGTGATGTTTATTGGTGTAGCTGAGTTATGTATTGTGAATTGTTGTGGTGTGCCGGTTTATGGTAGATTGGTGTTTTAATTGTGTTTTTCTCTATCATATTTGATTATCACATATTCTATTATATGTTAGAGACTCACCCTTCTGCTTTCGTGTTGCTTCTTATGTCGGCAACCTGCAGGTGATAGCGAGTGAAGGTTCTACCTTCCTTATTTCCGGTTTTTGGTGTCATGCTCTGATACGTAGCACCCGGGGGGCGAAACACTTTAGGAGTTGTATTTTGTACTGTTATTAGACAGTGTACTTTGGTGATGTATTATACATATGTATGAGATATGTATTTATTTCCGCTGCGAGTTGTATATCCGACTGTTATGTCATGACAGGTGTATTGTGAGGGTTCGTCCCGATTATGTGCTATGTATCGTACTACTTTATGTTGATGATTTCATTATGTGATGTTTGGTTTTTGAAACGACGAAAATGTGATATCTCCCTTGTGATGGTTGAGTTTTAAAAAGAAATTTTCCAACTCTGATTTTATTAATTAAAATGGTAGAATACGTAAGGGGGGTGTTACAGACTGAGCCAGCTCTCTCTCCATTCATAAGCACTGAATAATGAACCGTTTCAACACACATTGCCATCCACCGAACCCACTTCTCATTAAAACCCAGCTTCTCAAGAACACAATGCAAATACCCCCAATCCACCCTGTCATAAGCTTTACTAATGTCAATTTTGAGGGCTACCTCCCCTACTTTCCCCCGCACCTTGCATTTCAAATGATGAATTGTCTCTATAGCAACCATGACATTATCAAGAATTGAGCGATTTGAGACAAAAGCTGATTGTTCTAAAGACACACACTTATAGAGCAAAACTTTCAATCTATTAGCCAACACTTTTGAGATAATTTTGTATATGACATTACAAAGAGAAATTGACCTTAGTAAATTTTTTTATAATAATATTTCTCATTTTTTATCATTATAATATTTTTTTGCTCAATTTATCATTATAAAGTTTATTTCTTATTAAAAATGGTAAAGGTTCACCTTTAAACAATTTTTAAGAGGTTCATATTAAACGCACTCTTAGAAGGACCTTTCTAGTTTCCTTTTAACTAGAAAAGTGCTCATCCACCCCCATATATGCTAAGAGGCCCCAGATTTTCAAAAAGGCCTATTATCAAAAGCATGTTTTGGGACTTTTGTTTTACTAGAACCACACTTTTGGTAGTTTATGAGTATGACTTGGAAAGAAATTGAAAAAATTGAAGTCAAATATACTACCGAAAGCACACTTCTGGTAGTGCATTTTCATGTAAAAAAATTACGCTACTGGAAGCGTCTTTTTGCTAGTATATAATTTGAAATTTTTTTAAAATTTTCTAAGAAACAGATACTACTCGAATGACCTTTCTGATAGCGTATTTTCTGATTAAATACACTTCTAATAGTGTATTTGAGTTGTTTTTTTCAATTTTTGCCTGAGCGATATTCATGACTGTTGAAAGCACATTACAGTCATCCAAAAGTGCTTTCGGAAAAGGCATTTTCAAGATTTGGGAGTTCTTTGAGCACATAAGGAGGTGGGATGAACAATTTTATAATTACTTCCATACATATTTAGGAATTTGAATCCTCTCATATACTTGTTAGGTCAAAGAGGAGAGAGAGAGAGAATAAAATAATAAATGTAATAAATATTATCATTTTTTATATCTGTAACTCTCTCTCCTACTTGACACAACAAAGTACTCAAGAGGATACAATCTCTCTTGTCAGCCCCAACCAACATAAAATGACATAAATGAGCATTCTTAAGTAATAATTAAAAACAAGAGTGACATCATTAAATGTGAGATAAATAAGAAATTTAATTAAAATAATCGGAGTAAAAATGAGAGAAAAATGAAACTCTATAAACTATATACTCAGACAGTACATCAAGTACGATTTGAAAAAAATGCTATAAGCTAGTAAAAAAGAGTTATAAAAAACCAGAAACTTAACTCATTTCATTCCATAAAAAGTTCATAATACAAGATGGAAATAATTAAATCAGGGATACTAGTATAACACCTAGATGCTCTTGCTAAGTGATGAGCAATTTGGTTTTCTTGTCTTCTATCAAAAATTATCCTTATGTTTGTGTTTTGTGTAATTATCGACTTACACCTAGCCGGAATTGAACCAAATTTATAATTTGGTAAGTTATCACTAAGCATACTGTTGACACCCAAAATAATTTAAGATTTTTGGCCGAGGGAAAGAGAAGAGACGAAGGCTAGGGTTAAGTCGAGGCAAGCTATAAGAGACATTGGGGGTTCAGATAAGATAGTGGAAAGCTCAGCTTGAGAGCATAAGGGATATATCGAAAGGGCATGGCCCCCGAGGGAGTGATAAAACATACCGAGGTAAGGTGAAACTTGGTTGGAGGGTGCCTTTGTTACAAACTTACAGGGCAGCTTAACTAGGGCACCAACGACCGAAGTGTAGCCCAGGCGAGGAGAGCTTGCTTGGAGCGCAAGTATTCAATGCACGTGGACATAACGTTGAAGCAGTTAAGGTCAATGGATAAGAGAACGCCATGGAAATAGGAGAGAAGAGATTTTACGTCACTAACTCGTGCTAGTGAGGTCGTGGAGGAGTGTCTGAGTTTCTAGGGTTTAAGGATAATCAGAGGGGTTGATCTTAATCAACTCAACAGTGAGTAGTTGTAGGCTTGAGTAGCCAAGTGAAGCTCATGTGTTATATTTATATACATATATGGACTGTACATTCAAAAACACACATCAATCAAATCAATCCACTATTGCTTCGCAAAGTCTTTACTTTTTATCTTTATGTTTTAGCCCCGTAGATAATCCAATCACGCATCCCTCTCACATATCCTAACACTCTTTGGAGGAGTTAGAGAGCCCATAATCGAGGAACAGAGTTCCGTCCTCGACGCAATCGCGTGAAAAACGGAGGAGTCGTTGTTTTAAACCTTTGGCCGATCATGTGGCTAAGAAAAAAAGTTTGAACGACAACACATACTATCGATAACAAATTTACAATCAATCTCTTAGTAACACTTGTGTAAAGGAATCTAAGTAGAGAGAGTATTGTGTAACTGAATCACTTTGTGATTCATTGATTGAATTCATTGGTTGAACAGAATTGCTTTACAAGAGATTTATAGGATTCATACAATCAGTTAGAGAGAAGGGAATTACAACAGATTCAGTTAGCATTGAAACTGAATATCTAATCTAGTTATTGACTGTAGAGAGAGTCACAATCTAGTGTGACTCACTTGACTTTCACTTTGAGTTGTTGACTTTCTCTTATTCCCTATTACTCCCCCTTTAAGCTCAGGCAGAGTTCTTATCTTGAGCTTGTCTCTGAGTTGCTGAAAAGCAGATGTTCCCAGTGGTTTTGTAAGTATGTCAGCGATTTGCATTACTGCAGGGACATGTTTGATGACCAGTGACTTGGCAGCTACCTTTTCCCTTACAAAATGGAGATCCAGCTTAATGTGTTTAGTCCTAGAGTTCAATATAGGATTGTGAGACAGTAGAACAGCAGACTAATTATCACACAAGAGAGTAGGCAGCTGGTGAGGCACTTTAAGTTCAGTAAGAAGAGACTGTATCCATAACAGTTCTGCTGTAGCATGAGCCATCCTCCTGTATTCAGCTTCAGCACTGGATCTTGCCACAAGTTGTTGCTTCTTCGCACTCCATGAAATTAAGTTTGGACCAAGGAACACACATAGGCCTGAGGTAAACCTTCTGTCATCAATGTCACTCCCTCCGTCACTATCACAGTAGACTCTAAGAGAGAGTTTGTTGTCTGGTGAGGCAGGTTGCAAATGGAGACCATGAAGGGCAGTACCACTCAGATATCTTAGCAGTCTTTTGGCTGCTTTCCAGTGAGATTCAAGAGGATTGGACAAGAACTGACATAGCTTGTTAACACTGTATGCTATCTCAGGTCTTGTAAGAGTAAGATACTGAAGTGCACCTACAATTGACCTGTATTGGTGAGGGTCTTTGAGTGTGTCTGTGCCATATTTGCTCTGCTCTTCACTAGCTAACATAGGAGTCGGGACCCCATTATAGTCTGTCATGTTAACTCTTTGCAAAAGATTATGAATGTACTTTGTTTGTGTCATCAGAATAGAACCATCAGAGCAGGTCTTTACCTCTAAGCCCAAGAAATAGTCTGGTTTACCTAACTTTTTGAGTGCAAATGTCTTGGATCAGCTTACTAGAAGTACCAGTGATTATAATATCAGCTACGTAGACTAAAGCATATAGAGTCACTCTCCCTTCGTGGCACAAACAAAAAGAGAGGGATCACACTTACTTGCTGTGAAGCCAAAGGTGAACAGAGTCTGTTTTAGTCTTTCATACCAGGCACGAGGTGCTTGCTTCAACCCATAAAGAGCTCTGTGAAGACGACAAACCAGTGACTTGTCTTTGGCTTCAAACCCAGGGGGCTGTTTCATATAAATTTCCTCAGTTAGATGGCCATTAATAAATGCATTGTTCACATCTATTTGCTGCATTTCCTATTTGTGTGTGATGGCCAATGTAAGGATGATCCTGATTGTGGCTGGTTTGACAACTGGTGAGAAAGTTTCACTGAAGTCCTTGCCTTGAACTTGGTGGAACCCCTTGGCCACCAATCTTGCCTTGTACTTATTTAGGGTTCCATCAGGATTTTGTTTTACCCTAAACACCCATTTGCAGCCTATGACTTGTCTATGGGGAGGTAGTGTAGTCAATGTCCATGTGCCATTGTTGATGAGAGCATCATATTCTGCCTGCATAGCCTCAATCCATTTAGGATTAGTGAGGGCTTATTTTGCTGTAGTTGGCTCTGCCAAAGTGAGAAAAACCTTAGGTTTTAGATTGCCTGCCTGAGACCTTGTTACCATGTGGTGTCTGGATGTGGTTACTGGTGGAATTACTGGTTGTGGTGGAGGGTTTGTAAGAGAGGTTGGTGTAATTGTTTGAGGTGAGGTATCTAGTGGTTGCTGTGTTGCTGTTATGTTAGTTGATGGTATTGGTGTTTGAGAGTGTGTGGGTATTTTGAGATGCTGTGAGAGATGAGGGTTCTGGGATGAGAGTTGCAAGTGGAGTAGAAGTGTCTTGGTTATGTGTCTGAGGTGTTGGTGGCTCTGGTGTGATGGGAGGAGCACCAGTGGAAGGAACTGTAGGAGAGACAGAGTGGATAGGTAGGAGAGATGTAAAAGATTCTGGTGTAGTGACTGATGGTGAATTTTGGTTGGGTGTGGCAGTGTTGAACAACCCTGGATATGGGAATTTGGACTCATCAAAGATGACATCTTTGGTTATGTAGATTCTGAATTCAGAGTTAAGACACTTATAGCCCTTGTGTTGTGGTGAGAGTCCCAAATTGACACACTCTGCACTTCTATATTGAAGTTTATGTCTGTTGTATAGTCTCAAAAGTGGGTAGCATGTGCAACCAAAGGTTTTTAGTAGTTTGTAGTTGGGAATTTTGTTGTATAAGGCTTGATAGGGTGAGATAAAGTCTTTGTGGTTGGATGTTGGCAATCTGTTTATGAGGCGAGTTGCTGTTGTAAAAGCATGGTCCCAGTAGTGAATAGGGATAGATGCATGTGATAAGAGAGCCAACCCCATTTCCACTATCTGTCTGTGTTTCCTTTCCACACTACCATTTTGGTGTGAGGTATAAGGACAAGTCAAACGATGCACTATACCTTGTGCAGTAAGAAACTGTGTATATGGTCTGAACTCACCCCCAAAGTCAGTTTGCACAGCTTTAATATCAGTGTTAAATTGGGTTTTTATAAGAGCTTGAAACTGTGTGAGGGCTAGCATTGCATCAGATTTGCTCTTAAGAAAATAAACCCATGAGAATTTAGTGAATGCATCTACAAAAGCTATGTAGTAACTATAGCCACTCTTAGATGGTGAAGGGGAAGGTCCCCATAAATCAGCATGTATGAGTTCAAATGCATGAGTGTGTTCAATAGTAGATGCAGGTGTGTGAATTTTATGTGCATTTCCCAAACAACAAGATTTACAAATTGGAACTTCAGCTTTATTAGACAAAGAAATATTACACACTTTGAGTACAGACTTGACTGACTTTTCATTAGCATGACCTAACCTTAGGTGCCACATATTATACTCTTTGGTAGATTTATCAGTGGTTGCTGTATTATCAGCAGACTCAACTACAGTGACTGATGGTGTGATACTTTGACTACTGGAATTTACAGACTCTTGTGTGTGACTAACAGTAGATTCTACCACATTGACAGCAGCCAGTTGCTTACTTTGTGTAACAAATGCAGACTTGTGCAGAGCACCGGATGTGGCTGATTTGTGTCCATCACGACCTTTCACTCCTTTGAGCAGTAACTGGATATTTTCTTGAGATTTCACAAGACAATAGTTTGAATGGAACTCAAAATATACATTATTATCCTCTGAAAATCTAGAAACAGACAACAAGTTCTTGGTTATGGAAGGCACATGCAATAATTTATTTAACTTGAGGATGATCTTAGGGTTAAAATGTGATGCACTGCTAGCAGTACCAATAGATTTAATTGGTATTTAGTGTCCATTTCCCATAGAGACCTTAGTTTTGCCTCTGTAGGGATGACTAGTTTCAAGATTATAAAAATTAGGAGTAACGTGGTGTGACGCACCTGTGTCGTTGTACCAGTCTTCATTATCAAGACCAGTTGCATCAATTTCCTCATCAGCAGCTGCAAAATTCACTTGTGGCTTGGAGAAAGAGGCTTCACCTTTGTCCTTGGTTCCATTGGATGCACCTTTGGTGTTTCCTTGAGCTGCGGTAGTTGTTTGGCACAGTTGAAAGCCTTCATCGAATCTGTGCCAGCATTCAGCAACGACATGACCATACTTGCCACAGAGTTGGCACATAGGTCATGAACCAGAGGTGGAAGGAGCTTCTGTGTGTGGATTGCGGTCTCGACCACCACGACCACGACCTCTAAAACCACGTCCTCTACCTCGGTAGCCACCACGAGTGCCAAAGGATGAGTGCACGAGATTTGCACTTACATAGGTGTTGGTGAGTTCTAGACGATGCTTCTCGAGTTGCCCTTCTTGGACCAGCAGTAATCCTTCAATTTCTGAGAGTTCAGCATTGTCACTGCGAGCATATATCATCACAAAGGAATTGTATTCCTCTGGTAAGCCATCAAGAACTACATCAATTCGATCTTGTTCTGAAATGTTCTCTCCAATAGACAAGAGCGAGTCAGCAATCGTGTGAATAAGCATGAGATATTCAGAGATGGATCTGTTCGCCTTCTTCGTGTTCTTGAGTTAAGATCGCAGTTGTCTAATCTTCGCCTTGAGATGCGAGTAGTAATGCTTGTGTATGCGATCCCAAACTTGATGTGAATGCTTGCATGTGAGCACTCGAGGTAGCACAGATTCAGACAAAGTCGAGAGTAACCAGGTGAAGAGCATTTGATCTTGCACGAGCCACTTCTCATATTCGTCGGAGACGGTGTTGGTGAGGCGATCTGTTTCCGAATTGAACTATTGAGGGATTTCTGGATTTACCAGAAACCGATGAAGTTTGTAGGTGATGATTCCCTCCACTTGTTGGTTCCATAGGAGGAAGTTTTTATCCTCGAGCTTGATTGAGAGCTTCGGTGCGGCGGCAAAGCCACCCGACGCGGTGGACGAAGAACTCTAAATGGCGAAGACATTGTTGTTGACGCCATGAGGAGAGATAGCTTGTCTGGGCGAATTATCTGCCATGGACGAAGCTCCGGAAAGATGAATTGGAGCGGCGGAGTACGGTGGTTATGGATCGAAACTAGCGAATGATACCATAAAGGAATCTAAGTAGAGAGAGTATTGTGTAACTGAATCACTTTGTGATTCATTGATTGAACATAATTGCTTTACAAGAGATTTATAGGATTCATACAATCAGTTAGAGAGAAGGGAATTACAACAGATTCAGTTAGCATTGAAACTGAATATCTAATCTAGTTATTGACTGTAGAGAGAGTTGCAATCTGGTGTGACTCACTTGACTTCGTGTTGCTGACTGGTTGACTTTCACTTTGAGTTGTTGACTTTCTCTTATTCCCTATTATTGTGTAACCGATTGCTTACAGCCATCATAAATTAAATGTCATTCATCCACCTCACATTAGGACATATTGTGCTACATTTTCAATCCCCATTCTTGCCAAATTTGTCCTTGTAGGTAATATTCCCCTAACAACCCACCGAAGTAACAATTTAGACTTTTGAGGAATTTAAAAACTAGTAGTTACCATTCCTTAAAAAAACTAGTAAACAAGTAGATACAAAACACTTCTATTTTGTTTTCACGATTTTTTCTTCTATAAACTATCTACTAATCACTATCGGTATCGTCTTGCCAAAGTGAGAGTGTATGGTTACATTTCTTTTTGAGTTGTTAGTCAATTTAGTCCTTGAAATGTCATAAAAACGTAATTTAGTCCCTAACATTCACAATATATCAACTTAATCACGATTTTTGCAAAAAATGTTTTAATTTACTTCTTTTTTGCAAAATAGAGGGACTAAATTAATATAAATCAGAGACTAAATTGAAACATTTTTCCAAAACTCATACTAAATTGATATATCGTAAATGTCATAGACTAGTAATTCATTTTTTTTACAACATGCATGCTCACATTTATCATTTATAATTTGGTTGTTATTAATTATTATTATTATTATTATTATTATTATTATTATTATTGGGTGTTCTATGGTGAGAGATCAAATCAAATCTCTCACCCATGAACCATTAAATACTACAGTAAGATGTAGTATGAAAATTCATCAACAATTGAGATTTAATACTGCTTGATTCAATCTTAACTACCTATAGCATTTTACACAATATCCTACGGTCAATTTTAGTGATTTACTGCTAAGGGATTTGATTTACTCCCTTATTATTATTATTATTACTATTATTATAGTAAAAACTTATTTTAGTCCTTGACAATTTTTTGTGGGGACTAATTTGTCCCAAAAAATTAAAATTATTATTATTATTATTATTTTGACCAAATTATTATTATTATTATTATTATTATTATTATTATTATTATTATTTTTTGAAGCAAATTATTATTATTATTATTATTATTATTATTATTAAAAGAAACGCAAGTACAGGGAATTGCTGTTCAACCTGCAAACTTTCCTTCCCTAAATCTCTATATTGCTCCGGACTCAGGAGGTGCTGCTCTTCTTCCACTAAGCACCCCTGGGTTTCACTTGCAAAAACCTACAGATATTATAAAATCAATTCTGATTCCAATTCCATTTCCATTTCCACATCTTTTTTCCGTTTTATTCTTCACTCTCGCTCTCCAATGGCGTCTGAGGGCTTACCAGATAAGAACACTGTCTTCAGGAAACTCAAGGCAAAGTCCGAAAATAAGGTTTTCCTTTATAACTTTTCATTTCAATTTGAATTTTGAATTGTAATTCATCTTTGATTTGCGAGATCGGATTTCAGATCTACGATACTTGTTGGCGTGCGTTTGATGTTTGAATTTGTTTCGCTTCTGTTTCAGACGTGTTTCGATTGCAGTACAAAGAATCCAACCTGGGCATCTGTCACGTATGGAATTTTCCTTTGCATCGATTGCTCGGCCGCTCATCGAAATCTTGGCGTTCACATCAGCTTTGTGAGGCACGTTGTTGTCTAATTTTCTTAAATGCTAAAATATTATGTTGATTTTTCTAATTCTATGTGCAAAGTGTCTGTATCAGTTTGCAATTTGATTGTTTAGTGTTATGTTAATGCTGTGATGCAATTTGAAATATGTCGTTGTCTAATTAACTTAGAGTAACTAATAGTGTCATGTTAGTGCCGTGTTGCAATTTGAAATATATGTGCTTTTTGATTATTAGTTTCCTCAAATTAATTGGTTAATGATTGAACAGTCAATGAAATTGTATTTGGGGTTTCTACCTCTGATATGTGTGTGTGTGTGTGTGTGTGTGCTGAGTTAATTTTGGAGCGTGGGGGATAGACATAGGCTTTAATTTTTGCAACAATTTGGAATGCTATCGTTGTTTCTGATAGCCTTTTATTATTTTCCTTGAGTTGTGTTATTGAATCAAGAGAAGAGTCAGCTTTGGAATTGGAAGGATGGTTGGTGATATGTAAAGTCATTTTCTTGTGCTTCTTGAGATGCAATGTGGGATAAAGATTTAGAATGAAGAAACTGAATAGCTAATTGAAAATAAATAAACAAGTCAAAATTGGGACCACCAAAAGTTAAGTTTGCTGTGCTAATGAGTGAAAGAGATTTCTTGAGAGAAAATTTAAAGCCTATGCAAGCCGGCATTTTAGTCTGTTTTTCAGGGTATATCTCTAGAAAAAATTGAGCAGCAGGTATTTGCTTAGTAAAATTTATTAGGGTTGGTCTAGCGTAATTGCATGATCTAGTTCATAAATCCTCAGTTTTCTCTCTAAATTAGAATTTCTTACCCTGTGTCTGCACCTTTGTTTATACTTAGTTATTCTTTATATTGCATTACAAATAATAAATAGTAAACTAGAAGGAAGAATGCAGAAAAGATTTATCTCAATATACTTCTTTATATGTAGATCTACCAACTTAGACTCATGGACTCCCGAGCAACTTAAAATGATGAGCTTCGGAGGAAACAATCGCGCACAGGTTTTCTTTAAGCAACATGGTTGGACTGACGGTGGTAAAATAGAGGCAAAGTATACATCCAGAGCTGCCGAGTTGTATAAGCAAATGCTTTCAAAGGAAGTAGCTAAAAGTATGTCGGAGGAGGCTGGCTTGCCTTCATCAACGGTTGCTTCTGAGTCTTCCCAAGGGGTTAACGGACTTCCTGATGTAAGAACCAATGAAGTACCAAAAGAAAACCCTTCAGAGAAGAAAGAAAAGCCCAAAAGCACTTCTTCACCTAGAGCCTCACATACAGTAGTTTCTAGTTCTACTATGAAGACAATTGGAGCCAAAAAAACTGGAAAAAGTGGGGGGCTCGGTGCCCGTAAGCTCACTAGAAAAGTATGCTACTAGTTAATCTTGTTTGCAGATTGTTTACAGGACATGCCAGTTGGTTGGTTTATTATCTTCTTATTTTATTTAATTTGGTGATTGTTGACAAGTTATCATAATGAAATGCAGCCAAGTGAATCTCTGTATGAGCAGAAGCCTGAAGAACAACCACCTCCTACAATTTCATCCTCAACAAAAGCTAATTTGCCTTCTGGGCCATCTCCCGCATCTCGGTTTGAGTATGTAGACAATGTCCAACCGCCTGAGTTGCATTCCGGAGGTTCACATGTAGTCAATCACGTGTCTGTACCGAAGTCATCATCAAGCTTCTTTTCAGACTTTGGAATGGATAGTGGCTTCTCAAAGAAAGCTGGGCCAAGCTCCTCAAAAGTGCAAGTAAGCCTTATGCCCGTGACACTTACCCACGCATCCAATTAACATTGTAGTATCTAATTTTTGTCCAAATTTATTTATCTATTTAACACGATACAGATCCATGGTGTAAATACCTTGGTTTTATTTCAATTTACCATAAATGGGCAACATATTTAACAAATAAAAGACAAATTGTTTAATAACTTTTTTACTAAAAGACCTGATATTTTTTGTAAAATGAATAAATTTTTTATAAATAATCAAATTAAAAAATTTGTCATGGGATTTTAACGCAAAATAAAAATTATCATATAAACTGAAGTATTTATTTAGAAATGAATATTTTTGTGATATTATTTATCATATATAGAAACTATGATATAATATTTTCTATAGTTCTTATATTTTTTTATAATATTATTTATTATATTAATACATCAAGGAGGAAGGTCTTTTGATCCTTTTTCTCCCTTTACAGCAAAGTATTACCTTATTTTGATCCTTTTTATCCCATCCCATGTGTGTCACATGTTAGATTTTAATTGTCTCTTGCAATTCAGCGGAGAGGGTACCCTTCAATTTGTTTGTATTGCATGACTTATTCGAATTATTCTCGTTTACCGTAAGATTTGCATAGCTCATGTAAGTAGCCTAGCGGGATGGGAACTTATAAAAAAAGAACAAAAACATAAAAGGAGTGGACTGCACTCCACCGGATTAGAAGAGAGGCACTTCTGTTAAAAGCCCCCCAGAAGTTTGTTAAAATCTTCTCTCATCAATTTCGTTAAGCTCCTTTTACTCACTTTTTCTCCTCAAAAAAAGCCTCTGTTTTTTAATAAGAGCTACTTCCAAATTCTGCTTGGCCCAGCTACTCATTTTAAGTAGAAGAAATCTGGTGAACATCCTGAATCTCAATGTCCCTTCTATTTTTATTTTTAAAACTAAATCTACATGTTTTGTACTCATGTAACTGTTGAACATTCATTTATTTTTATTTTTAAAACTAAAACATGTATATTGTATATTTTGCAACCTATTCGTTCAAGCTTATGCATCCTTTTCTTTTCCTTTGGCCATGCACCTTATTTTACTTTGCTTTCTGTCTTTTATAAGATTCAGGAGTCTGATGAAGCAAGAAAGAAGTTCTCGAATGCTAAATCTATTTCTTCGTCCCAGTATTTCGGAGATCAGAACAAGGCAGCTGATGTGGATACCCAAGCTACCCTATCAAAGTTTTCAGTACGTGTCCTTTCTTTTAGTAACTTGCTGGAACATATAGTATTAGTATTGGTATTAGTATATACATGTTTGTGGATCTTAGATGTTCAATATCCTGTAAAGGGATTATATTGGACGACTTCTTTCATATCTCAATATTTTGATCAGTGGAGTTTAGTGGCAGACACTCTAATCCTGAATACAGAAGGCCATTCTGGTCTGGCCTAATGAAAACCACTAATATCAGTCATCATATATTAGTATTTAGGTACCAGACCGGATTTATGTTGAAAATTAAGGGCCAGAGATTTATGGTCCTTTCATGAGTTTATTTCACAATGAATATTAAATATGAATATTTTGTACTCTCAACTAGTCTTTTATAAAAGATGGCTAATTGTAGACTTGTATTCTATTGGTCACAACTTTTTTTTCTGTCCCCCAATGCCAGTAGGGATGACTAGTAATCACCATCTTTGTGATTGTGACCATGAAACACCATTATTATTATCATACATAATTGAAGGCCTAAAATAATTTCTTAACACACTGAAAATCAATGTTATTAAAACCGCAGAAAGGACCGACCAGTTTGGGCGGAATCGGAAATCAGACCCATGGCCGGTCCAGCAAGTTATTGGATTATATGTACTGTTAAGCCACTACTTACGTCATCAAACTGGAAATGATTAATACTTATAGAAAATGCAAAAACAATACTTGTGGAATCTATCCCAGGTTTTGTAGTTTCACAAAACCACTCTTAGCCATCACACCATAGTGACTGTTGGAATTGTTGTTTGTAAATATAATATTAATTGCATATTAAGTTTGCATATTTTATCCACTGACTAGACACCTTGACCGAGTTGATGACCGGTTCGAGTTTGATAACATTGGAGAAAATTTTCTAGTTAATCTTGATGTTATCAGTAGAATTTTTAGTATGGTTTCATAAATTAGCAAAGCTGGTTTGCTTTGTTATAAAAAATGGGTGTTTGTACATCAATATAATGCATGGAATTTAAAACCCAATCTAGTTGGAACTTGCTTTTCCCTCTTGAAAAAAGAAATCTCTTAACTTTGTTGAGATTATTCATTATCGGAAATTGAGTCATTATAGTCCAGTGTTGGTTGAGTGGGATGAATGAGAGAAAAGATAAGCTGCAGTTTTCAGAAAGTGATTTTCGGTGGCCAAAGGAAAAGTGAATCTACATAAATGTTTCTTCCTTTGGTTGTTTCTGAGACAGAAGAAATATTATTTCCATCCTGTAAACTGTTAAACTGGGCCATGAGTTATTCTATCCACGCAAAAGTCAAATTGGGATATTCACATGATATACCTATTTGCACACTGAGTGGTTCTTTCCATGATTTTTTTTGGTGAGAGGTTCTTTCCATGATTTAACTACTAACTTACTATATATTTGAGTGGAGGACACCCTCAAATTCAATCAAGCGGTGAGCTGGGTACTAATTCCCATTTCAATATGCCAAAGGGTGAACTGCTTTCAATGCATTATGGAGTGGTATGTTTATAGATTGGTTGAATTGCAAATCTCCTAGGCACATTCTTCGTTATAATTAAGATTGGGTCTTTGGTATCTATTTGGAGTAAAGCAGTGGAGTTTCAGACTTTCAGTAATAGATATGTTAAGGCATTAGGAAGCTTTGTTCCGTTGATTTTCTCTCCTTTTTTTGGATGTTTTTTGATTGTGTGCTTTATGTTTTGCAGGACTCCTTATTTGTAATTTCTTTTTCCTTTTATGCTCAATAAATTTGTTATCTTATTTATGAATGAAAGTGCTTTTAATTCTAGATATTACTTGGTATTGGTACCAAGCACGGATAAATTCTTGATTAGAACTTGTTATATCTCTGTAACTTGGAATGGGAAAAATAAAAAGCGGGATCAGGAGAGGGGAGGAGGGAGTTTAATATGGACACTTGATGGTGTTTATCCTCTTATTTCCAGGGTTCAACTGCCATCTCCAGTGCCGATCTTTTTGGTGGCTCAAGTGATAATTCCATAGATCTTGCTGCTAGTGACCTCATCAATCGATTTTCTTTCCAGGTATTCCTTACATTATACTGGACTCACAAACTTAATTGTTCATGTTCATTGTTATTGGACGAAATTATAATTAAATTCTTTGTTGTGGTTCCTGTGTTAATGCTGATCCCCTGCCTCCCTTCTCTACTCATTTTACAGGCACAGCAAGATATCTCTTCCCTTAAGAACATTGCAGGCGAGACTGGAAAGAAGCTCACCTCGTTGGCCTCCTCCTTGATGACAGATCTACAGGACCGAATCCTCTAAAGTTGTATGTTTTGTATTTTAGAGAACCTCTAGAGTTTGCTACTGATACCTACCGTTTATGTTTTCAATTTTATAGAAGAGTTCAATATACAATTTTTTGATGGACAAAAGATAAGAGACTATCTATCATATTCAGGCTTATCCTTTAGGCTGGTGCTATTATTTTGTATCACAGTACGTACTGTTTTGAGGTTGCTAATATGTTTTCGATGGTTTTTATTTTACATTTTTTATTAGTCGATTGTACCAGTTTGTTGCAAGCTTTTCTTCTTGATCAAGTTTGCACATGTGTTAATCTGTTTCATCATCTCTTCCTATTAATCCTGGATGCATATCCAGCCATATAAGGGGAAACAATGGCAAGCATGCAGCAATTCACGTATGGTTTTTACTTTTATGGGCGGGAAACAAGCAATATAAGGGGAAACAATGGCAACCATGGGCGGGAATGAAAATCCCATGCATAAACTCACGTATCTCGTTTTACCCATTTCACACATGTAATGACTATATAATCCCTAGAGATGTTGTGACAAACAGCTTGTTTTAGCTTCAAATTGTTCAAAAAATCGCATCCCTGACTTCAAGTTGACAAAATATGTGCTTTCACATTGCACACACAACTGTTAATGAGTGGGATGCCATAGAAATTGAAATAATGTCTCTTTGCAGGGAAAATAGTGTTCGCGGGTAGTTTTTGAATTTGAAATAATGTCTCCTCCCTCAATATTTGAAAACACATTCTGCACCCACAATAAAGTAGTTGCAACATCAGTAAAGTAGGAAAGAAATCAGTGAGAAGGTAGAAGAAAGCAAAACATAATGGGGGACGAAAATTCAGAGTGCAAACCCAAAAATCATAGAAGAAAGAGAAATCAAAGAGAAAGAAGAAAAAAGCGAAAGCCAAAAACAAAAATGGTGAACAAAAGAAACAGCAAAACCGAAAATCAAAGAGAAAGAGGGATGGTAATGTTAACTGGGTGAGAGAGGAGAGAAACTGGAGGGGGGGGGGGGGGGGGGGGGGGGGGGGGGGAATTGGTTGAGGAAGAAGGCCGACGGGAAGATGGGTTGAAGGCCGACGGGAAGATGGGTTGAAGGAGAAGCACGAGATCTGAGAGAGAAAGGGGAAAAGCGTCGTAAGAAAGAAACTGAGAGGGGGAGAACGCGGTGGTGGTTTGCTGGAGAGCCCATCGGAGCTGGGTTGTAGTGATGGTATTCAAAGGTGATGGGGTGGTGATGGAGAGCCCACTGGAGTTAAAAATAGAACGGGTTAATGCAACAACAACAAGAAGATCAACACATAGTGGGAGAAAAGAAGGTACAATATATCTTGAAACTACTACAAATTTGTAACCTCTCTGTAAGTTTGTTTTCTAAACATCTTACGGGTCAATTTATTCTCTAAAATGTTTGGAAACTACTACAAATTTGTAATTCTATTTAATGCTAACTTATTTTAGTGTCTGTTTTTGAATCGACGGAAAGAAATTTAGCGACGATCGAAATCGACGCTAAACCCCAATTTTGACCGACGCTATTCCCCGGTTTTCTTGTAGTGACTTCCCAGCCGCAACCTTGACAGTAAGGTAAATTAATGAAATTTATGATGGTGGAATTGGGGGGGGGGGGGGGGTGGTGGTAGTGGTGGTAGTGGATAAGATGTTATGGATTAAGTTTGAGAAATTGAGGGTTTAGGGTTTGAGGAAGAGAGGTTAGGGATTAAGAGTTGAAGAATTATTGATTTTTGGTGCTAGAGGTGGTGGTGGTTAGCTGGAGAAAATGAAGATGGAGATGGTGTTTGGAGGAAAATGATGAAGATTTTTGTGTTTTTTGATTTTGTTAATTTTATTTTTCTGTTTTGTCTTTTTGTCAATTTGGTCCCTATGCGCCACATCATTTAATGAGTTTCAAGTTAGCCCTGACATTTAAGACGCCTCGTCAATAGTTAACTAGAATGGAAAAGATGAGGGACAAAAACTAGAGAAAAAAAGATAAATGACCAAAGTGAAACCAAAGTCAAAGATAAATGACCAAAACTGCAATTTAGCCAAAATAAAATAAAAACGAGCATCTTTATTATATGGTTAAAAGTAACTAGAATGGAAAAGGTTGGATCAAGAGATGATCTATTACTTGCAAGACCCCAAAATAAAACATAGAGGCTTTAAAGAGAGAAATGAGTACAAAGAGTACTTGTAAGAGGAATTGAGGTTAATACTTTTGCATACAGCTTTTATATTCTAAAATAAGTTAGCATTCCAAATATAAAACTAATTAGACATTTATATCACCAAAATATACTTTAATCTCAACTATCATTGTATCAGAACAAGGAGACAAGTATAGCCCATATTTGACACTGATTTACAAGTTAACACTAAAACTAAGCCTATTGAGGGTGGATAGCAGAAGCTATATGAAAGGAATTTTATCTTGAGAGTTGGTAGGAAACATTGATATGATATAAGAATTATGTATGGTACATCACAAGTTTGTTGTTCCTCATCGCCCGAGCTATTACAATAGAGCTTCAGTCAAAGTTTACTGAGATGAACTAGTATGTAATCCGTGCGATGCACGGGAAGGCAGTTTTCGTATATAGTATTAAATTTAAAAAATATTGTGAAAGAACCTACTTAAATGTAGATATCCATGATCTGCTTTGTGATCAAGATGAGCAAGGTGAAGATTTTATGGCCATGCCACCTTTCAAATCAACAATCAACTCTTGAACTACAAATGAAGAGGATTACTTTTGGATTAAATTTTAAATATGCTACATGATCCAACATGATTATTTAGCTATTATCATATTATAAAAGGAACAAGTACACTCAACTCAAGGCTTTTATGAGTAGCCACATTAAGTGGTGAGACCGGTCACTGGTGTATCAGTATCATCATCAAGCTGATTTTCATGAATATCAATTATGATCTTCAAAGTCTATTGCAGGAACATTTGTATGCTTCAACAGAATGAATATGGGTTGCTGCAATAGACTTTGAAGATCATAATTGTGTTGCTGATATACTTGATATACAATAATATGAATCAAATGCAATCCAAAGAAAAAAGATAGAAAGAATACAAAAAAGAGGAAGAAACCCTCAACTGAGAAAAGACAGGACCAAAAATAGATAAAACAAAGAAGCATGAACGATGGCACCAATTAGTACCACTTATATTAGTTCACTTGGATCAGTGCTTGTTAATTGTTATCCAAATTACTAACATACATTGTTCTAGAGCATTTAGAAAAGGTGCTTTGATTATTTGGCATTTGTTCTTTTTTTTAACGGTAAACATTTTCATTCAATAGATGAAATTAAACAGGATACAACTGAGATAATCAGCAGTTAGGGCATTCCCTATCCACACCTTAGAGGTGATTCTAATATTCTGAACATCCAAATTAATGGGATCATTACATAGAAGTTTAGGCCAAAGTAAAATTACATCAAACCAAACATCTAATCCTATCACTAAAGCTAGCTTCTTCCACACATGGTTAGAGGCCAAATAAGATGAAGAGACCACAGTCTTTGAATCTATCCAGTTACGGATCATTTTTTGAACTAATGCAAGCACAAATCGACTATAACAGGTCTCAGATTGGTCCACTTTTAACACAAGCATGGGATTCACTTGCCCGTCATAGAAGAGGAGGAGGTTGATGATAACTGTAGCTCTGACTTTGCGCTCCTTAATCGTTAACAGCTCATGATAGACAAACCAACACCAACCTAACAACCAAACTAGTTTCATCCACACAAGAACAATGGCAAGAGGACCTTCAGTCTTTAATCCCATCCAATTACGGATCATTTCTTTGACTCTTGCAAGCACATTTCGACTATAAATGGTCTCGATGATAGCCAAAATCATCTCATGTGTAGAAATCATTTGAGAAGCTGAGAGGAAACTGAGATTGGTAATTGTCCCAATAGTATCTGGTTCTAGCAAACCAGTCCTAGAAATCCAAAGATGCAGAGACATTTCATCAAACACCCTTAGGGTATGTTTGGGAGGGGGTTTTGGGAGGGGAAGGGAGGGGAGGGCGTATTTTTCAATTCTAAATTGAGGAAGCTATAAAATGTCTCTAAACATAAATCAAATGTGATTAAAAAGGTTATATTGATATCTATCAACTTGTTCTTTTAATTTTTTAAAATCTCAAACACATATTAAAATATAGACAAATCTTTTTCAAGCCCTCCCCTCCCTTCCCCTCGCAAAACCCCCTTCCAAACATACTCTTAAGGAAACCATAAAACAAGCTACTGACAGAACCACAAAACATAATGCTAGCAACACAATCTGAACAAAACATAGCAGCAGAGCACAAGGAAAATAAGGATCAACGAAAATAAAGACATAAAACTTAAAACGTAACCAGATCGCTAGCGGAGAAGAGCGGAACAACCATGGAGGTTTCGGCGCTGGTCGATCCCGAGTCAAATCTGCAGTTGGACGTGTTTCAGTGACGTCGAAGGGCGGAGGCAGTGGCGGAGGCTCGGGCGGTGGACGCGGGTCTGGAGAAGGAGCCGTCGTGAGGAATGAGCTAGCAACGGTCACAACACGGTAGCAGCAGTGGTGAAAGAGCAGAACACGCACATGGTCATGGATCTGTCGTCGATTTGGGTTGTGGGTGGGTTGGTTACTCGCGACAGTCGATGAGGAGAGATGTGGAGAGGACGGTGGAAGGGTTTTGGTGGTTAGGTAGGAATGGGTTACTGTGTGGTTCAAGGAACGACTGTGGAGGAAGACGGGAAACAACCCCAACCGGTGGGAGGGAGGAGAACCTCCATGGTGGAGGGGATGGGAGCCTCCTTTGCAGAGGGGGTAGGAACCTCCATGGTGGAGGGAAGAGCCTCCGGTTTAGAGAAAAAGGAGAGCTTCTCTCTCCAAAACATTTCGAGGTGTCACATTTGGCATTTGTTCTTTCTCTGCTAAACTTTGAAGGGAAATGCAACGAACTCACCACTGATGCCTTCCAAATCACACAATGATCCTTCAAAATTCAAAACCTTTCTGGTACGTACATGACACTAACTCCAAAAGTATCTATCTTGCAATGTATTTACTTCCACTCTTGTCCATGTTATCAATCACATTCTGTGCTGATCAAAGATTGTGAAACACACACAGACACACACATATATATATATATATATATATATATATATATTCTATAAGGTGTGCTAGGAATTGCAGATTATAGTGGAGTTGAAAAAGAAATAAATCTATGGTAACAACTATTATTGGCTAGTGATGAGTCACCATTGTATTCACAAATATAAGAAAACCTTTTGACTTAACCCACATCAATTCAAACTTCTATACATCCTGGCTCATCACATTATAATGAAATGAGAACCTGAAACAAAATTTTATGAAATAAATAAAAGAGCTAGGGATCAAGAGAGGAAAAGTGATAAAAAAAAGGAGAGCAGATTAACCATAATGGAAAGAATTATATATCTTCCCATTCTCTAAAAATCTTTTAAAACTGAACATCGCATGCAATTTGGAAATCCCAAAAAATTAAATCTAGAAAAGAAGAGTAAATACAAAGTTGAGTCGTAGAGTCTCACATCACACCATCAATCTTTCTCTATGCAATCATATCATTATCCTTCGTTCTTATCTCACTGTTTAAAATTCCCTTTTCTTTCTGGGGTTATTATTTGAATCACAAATACTAATAGGGCAAAAAAACGGTCCCAGCCCAAAAAAATAAAAAAATTTCTAAAATAACACACTTTTTTTTTTATTTACCAATTTAGCACACATTTTTTTTAGTTGAGAAGTCGTCACCTCACAAACCGACTTCTCAACGTGATTTTCGTTTTGAGGGGTGACGACTTCTCAACTGAAAAAAACCAAATTTTTGAAAAATCACGTTGAGAAGTTGGTTTGGGGGGTGACGACTTCTCAACTGAAAAAATCAATTTTTTTTTAAAATCACGTTGAGAAGTCGGTTTGGGGGGTGACGATTTCTCAACTGAAAAAATCAAATTTTTTTGAAAATCACGTTGAGAAGTCGGTTTGGGGGGGTGACGACTTCTCAACTAAAAAAATGTGTGCTAGATTGGTAAATAATAAAAAAAAGTGTGTTATTTTAGAAATTTTTTTATTTTTTTGGGCTGGGACCGATTTTTTGCCTACTAATAGCCCCACACAGTCAACACTCTGTGATTGACAACTCAATTTTTTTTTTTTGTGAGGAACATATTTAATTGTAATAGAAATAGATAGAAAAGAAAGATATGGGATTATGCGTTTGTGTTATTTAAGGTAATTTCAGGTAATGAAGGTAATAAAATTCTTGTACTGTCATTTATTATATTATTTTGAAATTTGATTTTCGGAATTTATCGTAGAAAGCAATATTATGCTGGTGTAGTGTCAGGTCAACAAAACATAATAAATATTTATAATTGGTACATTTAGTATTCCAAACTTGTGCATAAATAATAATGCTCCTACCATTTATTAGCAAATTTGAATTTTGAATTTAAATATTCAATGTATATAATTGTCTTATACTTAATTTTTTTAATAGTCTTATACTTAAGTTTTAAAAAAAGATTAGTTCGAATCCTGTTTTAGTATATTGTAATTATAATAATTATACCGTTGCTGAAATATATTATATGTAGCCCTTTTCTATTAATTTGAGCATATTGCGACTCCATTATTTTTATAAGAGTAAATTACATTCACCTCCCCTGAGAGAAACTTGAATTACACTTCCCTCCCCTCTTATGTTAAAATATACACTCTCCTTTTATATGTGCCAACATCGCATTGAACATTCACACAGAAAAGGGAAAGTGAAGAAAAATGAATTCACTTGATTTCATTGATGGTCAAAAATGGTATATGTACAGTAGTGTTGGTCAATTACAGTTAGTTACATCATCTAACTATCTAACTAATTCAGTTAGCTCTAAAACAGAAACAGTTTAACTAATTTAAAACTTAATTAAATTACAATTTGAGCTAATTCAGTGTTAGGTCTAATACTCCCCCTCAAGTTAGGGGCATAAATGTCCAGTGCACCTAACTTGGTCATGAAATCAGAGAATTTTCCATGAGGCAGTGCCTTGGTGAAGATGTCTGCAATTTGTTGATGTGTAGATAAGTGTATCAGCTTCAAAAAACCAGAAGAAACATACTGTCTGATGAAATGGCAGTCTATATCAATATGCTTAGATCTGTCATTTGATGTTGGATTCTCTGCCAATTGGATGGCAGATTTATTGTCGTACATAACAAGAATAGAATCCACACTGATGTCAAAGGGCTTGAGGAGTTGTTTAACCCATAATAATTCACTGGTGAGACAAGCCATTGCCCTATACTCTGCCTCAGCAGAGGATCTGGCAACTGTGGGTTGTTTCTTTGACTTCCAACAAATCAAGGAGGAACCTAGGTAAATGCAATACCCTGTTGTTGATTTTCTGGTTACTTTACAGTTGCCCCAATCTGAATCTACATAAGCAGTGACAGTGTTGCTGCTAACAGTAGGAAAGAGTAATCCTTGGCCTGGAGCAGACTTTAGATATTGTAGAACTTGATGGAGAGCCTGTAGGTGAGTTGTCCGGGGAGCTGCCATGAGTTGGCTTAGTCTATTGATAGCAAAGACGATATCTGGACGTGATATGGATAAGTACATTAGTCTGCCAATCAATCTTCTGTAAAGTGAAGAATCAGGCAACAGTTCTCCAGCAACATCATCAAGATGAATGTTAGGATCCATGGGGATTTTTGCTGGTTTAGATGCTGAGAAACCAGTGTCATCAAGGAGTTCCAAAGTGTACTTTCTTTGGCTAAGATGTATGCCTTCGGTGGTTTGGCAATTTCCAATCCTAGGAAATATTTGAGGTCACCCAAGACTTTTAATTTGAATTTATCCTGAAGTTGTTGAATTGTCTGGTTTATGAGGGCTTGTTGAGGACTTGCAATGACAATGTCATCAACATAGACCAACAAGATGATGATGGAATCATTTGTACCCTTGTAAAAAAGAGAATAGTTAGCAGAACTCTGCAGAAAACCAAAGCCAATGATTGCAGTGGAAAATTTTTGAAACCATTGTCTAGAAGCTTGCCTCAAGCCATACAATGATTTGTGTAGTTTGCATACTTGATGCTCCCCCTTGCTAGGATGACCCAAAGGTAAATCCATATACACCTCTTCAAACAAATCCCCATTGAGGAATGCATTGTTAATGTCAAGTTGTGACAAATGCCATTTCTTTTGAGCAGCTATAGCTAATAAGACACGCACAGTAGTGAGCTTTGCTACTGGTGAGAAGGTGTCAGTAAAATCAATTCCCAGTTGTTGAGTATAACCCTTGGCCACTAATCTAGCCTTGTGCCTGTCAATGGTGCCATCAGCCTTAAACTTGGTTTTGTAAATCCATCTACATCCTATGGTTTGTTTGCCACTAGGGAGGGGAACAATTGACCAAGTGTGATTATCTTCAAGGGCCTTTAATTCAGCATTCATGGCTTCTCTCCACTCAGGGAATTGTACAGCTTGATGGTAAAATTTTGGTTCATAATGAAGGTTGACATTCAAGACATAGGATTGATATTGTGGGGATAAATGTGAGTAGTTAATGTGATTTGAGATGGGATAGGTGAGGTAGTCTTGAAGATATGTAGGTGGATGAGACACTCTAGTTGATCTCCTAGGTAGAGTGGTTTCTGCCCCAGTGACAGTGGTGTGTGAAGGCACAGGACAGGGCACAGAATCATGTGCAGGGTCAATGTTAAGTGGTGGTGAAGCTATTTCTGGTTCACTGGGTGTGGTGTGAGGAGTAGAGGGTGGCTGAGGATCTGTGATAATGGTTTCTGGTTGAGACACAGTAGGTGGGGAGTGAGGGGATTCTTCTGCAAGTGCAGGGATCTGTTTAGGCAACACAATGTGCTCAAAAGGATCCGCTTCAACTTGGAAGTCAGATGAGTGGAAAGGAAATTTTGATTCCAAGAAATGAACATCCCTAGAGATGATAACTTTGTTAGTGGCTATGTCAAGGAGTTTATAGCCCTTGTATCCCAAAGGATATCCTATAAAAACTGTAGGAATGGCACGAGGTGAGAATTTGTTTTTTTGGTGAAGGGGAACCGCTGCATAAACAAGACAACCAAAATTTCTAAAAAGATCATATGGGGGTAATTTGTTGTATAAAAGCTCATAGGGAGACTTGTCTTTCAAGGAAGGAGTGGGAACTCTATTTACTAGAAAAACAGCAGTGGTGACACATTCCCCCCAAAAACGAATTGGAACTTTGGACTGAAACATAAGTGACCTAGCTACATTCAATAGGTGTTGATGTTTCCTTTCTACCACAGAGTTTTGTTCAGGCCTATATGGACAACTGAACTGATGTATGGTACCTTGCTCATGCAGAAATTCAGTCAATTGCAATTCTTTTGCATTATCAGACCTCAACTGTTTGATGACTTTACCAAAACTAGTTTTAATCAATGCAAAGAAGCCTTTGATGATCTTTGGTGCCTCAGATTTATGCTGCATTAGATAGAGCCATGTATATCTAGTACAATCATCTACTATAGTTAGAAAGTAGTTCTTACCGTCATGAGTGGGGTGCTGATATGGTCCCCATGTATCAACATGAACCAGATCAAAAGGCTCTGCAGAAAAATGGTTATTGGAAACAAAAGACAGTCTTCTAAACTTTGAAAGAGGACAAACTAAACAATTGTTTGTATTATGAGACTTCAAATTCAGAAAAAGTTTATTGCCAAATATTTTCAGAACTTTGTCTGAAATGTGGCCTAAACGTGAGTGCCAAAGATCTTGATCAATGGAAACACTATGAGCAACATTACAAGAAACTGGTAAAGTGCAATTTGGTAAAGAAATGGTGAAATTGTGATTGCTGGCAGTACAATCAGTGAGTGTGTGTTGAGTATAAAGCAGGAACAGCTCCTTGTGAAGATTACCTCTGCCAATCATCCGCTTGGACTTGGTGTCCTGGAAAATAACATAGGTTTCTTCAAAGTGGATACTAACATGAGATTTTGGAGTGAGTTGAGGAACAGAAATCAAATTCACAGGAAAAGAAGGTATGCACAAGACATTGTGCAAGACAAGGTGTGCATTGATCCTAACTGTGCCAGTGCCTAAGACTTGAACGCGTGTACCATTTGGTAAGAGGACAAATTTGTTTTTCAAAGACTTGAAATTGTAAAGAAATTTCAAAAAGCAAGTGATATGAACAGTTGCACCAGAATCAACTATCCATGCGTTTGGTGCTTGAAAAGGTGCATTCAAAGTTGAATTAGACATGCCAATTGAATCCATAAACTCCATACCTGCAGAATCAGACTGTTCTGGTGTAGTTGATGCTGGAAGTTGTGCCATCTGTGCTTGAAGCAAAGCAAGAACCTGCTGGCATTGTTGCTGAGACCAAGCTAGATTCTGATCTTGAGATCCTGACTCCAAAATGTTGTTCACAGGAGGTGAGGATGAGGAATTGGCAGTCTTCTTGAAGCTAGGAGGATATCCGTGAAGCTTGAAACATTTTTCCTTCGTGTGACCATGGATATTGCAGTGGCTGCAAAGAGGACGATCCTTCCTCTGATATGGTTTCTTGGAAGCAGTTTGAGAAACTGCGCACGCCACTTCTGGAATTGGAGCAGAGTTGACTCCAATTGTTTTCTGCATTTCATCTTGAAGGAGTAGAGAAAATGCTTCATCTATGTCCGGAATTGGCTTCATCAGCAGGATTTGGCCACGAGCATGATTGAATGAGTCATTCAATCCATGAGAAAGTCCATAACAATCTCCTCCTTGACCGATTCAATAAGCGGCGCAACACCACCGCAAGTACACTTGTGAACGACCTTGAGTTCACCTAGTTCAGCCCAAATCGCCTTGAACCGAGTGAAATACACGCTAATCGAGTCACTACCTTGAACACAGGTTACAAGATTCTTCCGGAGTTGGAAGATGCGTGGTCCATTCTTGAGATTGAAGCGTTTTTCAAGATCTTGCCAAATCAGAGTTGCAGAATTGGAGTAAATCACACTGGCACTGATTTCCTTAGTAAGGGAATTCAAGATCCAGGAAGCTACGATACTATCATTGCGCTTCCATTGTCGGAGTTTCACCGTGTCAGTGGCCGCCGGTTGAGAAATGGTGTCGTCGACGAAGCCAAGTTTGTTGCGTCCGTCGAGAGCTAGCATCATGGATCGACGCCATGAAAGGTAATTCGTGCCGTCGAGAGGTTTCGAAACGAGCACCAACCCAGGGTTATCTGTGTGATGAATGTAGAACGGGTCTGAGGAATCCACCGGAGAAGTCATCACTGAACTGAAAGCGAGAGGTTGCCGGTGAACGGAGAAGGAAGCGAATTATGCTTTGATACCATGTTAAGCTGTGCCAACATCGCATTGAACATTCACACAGAAAAGGGAAAGTGAAGAAAAATGAATTCACTTGATTTCATTGATGGTCAAAAATGGTATATGTACAGTAGTGTTGGTCAATTACAGTTAGTTACATCATCTAACTATCTAACTAATTCAGTTAGCTCTAAAACAGAAACTGTTTAACTAATTTAAAACTTAATTAAATTACAATTTGAGCTAATTCAGTGTTAGGTCTAATATGTAGCCCTTTTCTATTAATTTGAGCATATTGCGACTCCATTATTTTTATAAGAGTAAATTACATTCACCTCCCCTGAGAGAAACTTGAATTACACTTCCCTCCCCTCTTATGTTAAAATATATACTCTCCTCCTTTGAGAAATAAAAACTTAGAGTAAATTATAATCTCCTCCCCTAAGAGATGCTTGAATTACAATAATCTCCCTTAACAATTAAATATGTGCCACACTTTAACCCTTTTTAACATAAATAAATATTTTAATGATATCTACTAACTTTAAGCCACCATTTAAGAAAAAATAATCGATTTCTTTGTAATTTCAATGTCAATGATAATTAAATTTTAATTTTTTTTGGATTAATTTAATGATTTAGAATATAAAATTCAATTTTTAAATAGCCATATTTTTTCGGCTTTAGTTCAAGATTTTAATGTTATTTTGCAGTGTTTCATATTTTATAATAAGATTTAAGATTAGATCATAATGATTTTGTGAATCAAAAATAGAGAAAAATTGCATACGAATTTTAAATATTTTAAAATGGACTCGTAATACTATTGTTTTTACACTTAGTATGTTAAATTTGTATTGTTAGATTATTAGAAATTTGGAAAATAATTAAGGGAGGAAAGTGTAGATTTTGACATAAGAGGAGAGGGGAATGTAACTCAAGCTTCTCTCAAAGGAAGGAAGTGTAATTTTTTCTAACATGTTTTGCATAAGAGGGGAGGGGAGTGTATATTTTAATATAAGAGGGCAGGGAAGTGTAATTCAAATTTCTCTTAAGGGAGGGGAGTGTAATTTACTCTTTAAATAATAGTGTGAAATCTAATATGTGGACTAAATATTATTAATCTTAATTTTTATTTCAGAATCATCCCCACTTTTGATTGAAGTATAATTATATTTTCGTTTGGCATTTTGAAAATGATGGCTACATCTAAATTTTATTTGGGCTAAAAAAACGTTATATTTTTAATGGAATATACCAAATATATTTTTGATTCCTTTTACTGGGTTTGATCCTCGGCTTGGGCATGAAGCAGCTTTAACTCCCTGGGCCAGCTGTCCCACTCTTCGAGGTGCCTCCAATCCAACGAGGGGATTAGTCACTGCGTTAGGCGGTGGATACCCTGGTCTAGACAAAAAAAAAATACACTATACTGTGTAGGGCGGCATTAAAACGGGATAATGATTTGTACCACACCCTTCCAATATTAGCTTGCCATGAATTTAATGCCTATCCGCGTTTTATGAATTTTATTTATTGATTATTCATACCATTTTCACGGGGTATTGATTATTTTTTTTTGGTAAGCAACGGGGGCTAAGCTCCAACAAAACAGAACAAATTATGACACAATAACACGAGGAGTAGAGACTCCAAGTCTATCAACGAGCAATAAGTGACTCATCGAAATGGGACACTGCTCATAATACATCAACACCCTTCCGTTTTTTTTAACATATGCAAACCAAATGTTTTCCGGACTGGATGCCGATGTGTACCTACGGTGATGAAATGGACCATTTAAATGCTACATGATGTTGTGCCACATAAGAATGACATTGATTGCATTTCCCATAAAATGCGCAGAAGCTGACACCTAAGAAAATTGGCTTTGAGGAGACAATTTTGTATTATTAATAGATAGATTAGCTATTACAAAATTCAATGGCATTCCAGTCAAATAAAATAGGCAAAATTACACTAAAGGACCTTTAAGTTATTTATTTGTAACAAGTTGGACCTTTAAGTTTTTTTTTGTAACAAATAGGCCCTTTTAATGATTTCTCTAGCTTATATGTTTTGATGTAATGCTACTTTATATATTGTGACTACTCTAGCTTATGTATTTTGATGCAAACAAACATATTTTGGTGTATTTTGATGTAATGAACGATATTACATTTTACTAAAAGGGCCAACGGTGTCAACGTCGGGTAACTTAAAGGGCCTATTTGTTACAAAAGAAACTTAAAGGGCTAACTTGTTACAAATAAATAAGTTAAAGGTCCCCAGGTGTAATTTTGCCAATAAAATATAACAAATAAAATTATTTAAATGTTTATAAAATATAACAAATATTATGAATATATTTTAATTTTATAATTTAAAAAGGTTTAACTTTTCTATTTTATTTTTTGTCAATGTAACTTTTTTTTAAAAAAAATCAATCACAAAAATGATATAGATGACTTAACATTTTTAGTGACATGACAATATATAACTAATTAACGCTATAAAATTTGTACACTAGATTTTTAAATAAACTAATCCAAAAAAGATGTGTCAAATTAATATGCATAGTCGGTGCAAAGATTTTTTACACTATCAACAATTTTCAAAAGTAATTCATTTTTATGAAGTGTTAATTTATAAAAAAAATAGTTTGTGTAACAGTCAATAATAATTAATACTAATTTTTTTGGTAGAGTCAATAGTAATTAATACTAATTAAATACACATAAATCTTTGAAACTGAAGTAGTACTTGTTATACTCCCTCCGTCTCAAAATATAAGAACCTTTTTTCATTTTTACTTATCTCAAAATATAATGTCCTTTGAACCTTCTAGATACATTTATTACTCTTTTTCCAAATATATCCTTATTAATAATAATTTTTGTTGGGATATGAAAATTTAACGTTGAATGCTTAGAATAATTCAATAATAGTCGTACAAAATTTTAACATATTAATTACAATACCAACTTTTCTTAATAACTTTGAAAAGTGCAATTGGACTTTATATCATGGGACGGAGGGAGTAATAATTTTTAAATTATAATTAAATGACGTGCATTAAAGAAGAACCTTCTTTCCGTGTCTCATATAATTCAATACTACTATGCGTTTCCGGCTTCCCTCCATTCACTTCTTTAGAACACTTCATATACCACCACCTCTTATTCACTCTTCATCTTCATTCAACTCGTCTCTCTCTCTCTCTCTCTCTCTCTCTCTCTTCAAACTCTCTCTCCCCCCCTCTCTCTCTTCATATAACTCAACTCGTCACTTCATACAACAATTTATTTTGATTAATCACATTTTAGAGAGTCATCCAAATGGGAATGATTTCAGGATACCCGAAAATGTGTGTTCCACCTCGCAAGAGATTTCACCATTCTAAAGAAAACCAAGAACCTCTAAACCCAAACAGTTCCGCTCTTCCTCCTTTAACCAAACCTGAACCTCACACCGAATCTGACCCCGAACCTCCTTGTAAGAGAACAACACCTGATTCACATGTTGATCATCCTAAACCTCCCCCTTCCTCTTCAGAACCCAAGACACCAAGACCAACGCCAACACCAACGGAAACACCGTCAGATGATTTATTTGATGCTCTTTCACCGCTGGACGCAAGAATGCTGTATTTTTTGGAAGAGGAAGAGCAACCGCTTTCGATGACCTTGCCGAATCAACAAATTGTACTTCCAGATCATCAATTTCCGGGTGGATCTGCTCAAGAATGGACCGCTTTGCACGAGAAATACGCTGACAACTCTAATGGTAGGGTTTTCTTTACCATCTTTTATGATTATTTATGTTTTGATTTTGAAGAGGATGAATTTAACCATCTTCCAATTCTTGATCCATTTCCAGGTTTTCTTCAGAGAATTTCTTCGACGGTCGGAGATTCTTCCTCTACCTATTCTCGTTGGACGCGCATTGATTTCAATTCTAGTCCTACTCACTATCTTGATGAACAATTTTTTACGTCACCTTGTTCCAAATTAGTGGTGCGTAATAAATAATATTTATTATCACTGTTGTTTATTTTATTTACTTTTATATAATTGTTAGAAATTAATAATAATAATTTTTTGGCGGATGCATTTTTTTTTGTTTGGTAGGGTGCTGGTGTGGAAAATCTTGGGAATACTTGTTTTATGAGTGCTGTGCTTCAGTGTTTCACTCACACCGTTCCATTGCTTCAAGGACTTCGTTCTTGCGGTCATAATTCTCCTTGTAAGTGAAATGTATGTCTGTTATTTTTACGGTGTGTAAATAAATATATAAAAATCAAAAATTTGAATTTTGTGGAACTTGTAATTGATGAATTTCAGGTGACGCGGGAGATTTCTTTTGTGCAATTTGTGCTTTTCGTCAACATTTCGATGCTTCTCTAGCACCTGCGCGTTCTCCTGTTCAGCCTAAAATATTTATCGACAACTTGAACTGTATCTTTTTTAATTTATTATTTTTGTTATTATATGTGTTGTTGTTGTTGTGAAATTCACTATGTGATGTCTTCATGTATTGACATAAATGATTATGTGATTCTTGACACAAATCGTAATAGATTTTTCTAGTAGTTTTGTCCAGTATATGCAGGAGGACGCACACGAGTTTATGCAGTGTGCATTAGATAAGTTGAAAGGTTGTTTCCCACCGGGAGCTGATAATCTCGTGGATAAAATATTTGGAGGTCGCCTTATAAGCAAAGTATGATGCACAAGAATAGAATTTTCCTAGTTTTAGTTTATAATTCAATAATTAGCTTAAATCACAATTGTAGACAGAGTTTGCATTATGATTTTAATAATGTCAAGAATTGTTACTTTATTGTATAATTATTCTTACATGATTTTATCGTATATTTTGAAGCTTCGATGCTGTAGCTGTGGCCACACTTCTAACACATACGAGCCACTAATTGACGTGAGTCTAGAGATAGAAGACATTTGTACCCTTCAATATGCTCTTGAATCTTTCACCAAGGTGGAAAAAATTGATGAGAAGCTTAAATGTAGTAGCTGCAACGAAGAGGTATCCATGGAGAAGCAGCTTGTATTTGATCAAACACCTTTAGTTGCAGCTTTCCATTTGAAAAGGTTTAAGAGAGAAGGGAATAATGTTAACAAGATTGTCAGTCCTGTTTATTTCACTACTGGCATTAACTTGCACCCATATACTTCTGCTATGGACACTGATAATGTAAGCTTGGTATTTCATATTTCCCTTCATGCATTTTTCTAGTTTTGTGTGTGAGTATTTATTCAATTGTTTATAAATTTTGGCTCCTTTTTTTTATGTAACAGGCAGATTTGAACTACGAATTGTATGCTATTATTCAGCATAGTGGAGATTCTCCAAACTCAGGGCATTATAGGTGTTTCATCCGCTCTGCTCCCCAAAAGTGGTACAAGATGGATGACTCGGTGGTAATAATTATTGCAAAATTCTACTGATTTACATATTATGCTGAAATGCTAGTAACTACAACTTTGATATGAGAAATCTTTGCAAAGTTTTCAAGTAGTTACATCAATTCATACTTAATTACTACCACTTAAATTCAAGCTTCAGGTGTACTCCACAACTTATTTAATGATTGTGCTTGATAATTTGTATGTAATTCCTTTTTAGGTAACCGGTGTCTCTGAAGATGTGGTACTAGACACAGAAGCATACATTCTTTTTTACGCACGAGAAGGTACACCATGGTTCTCGAGTATCGTGGAAGATGAACAGCGTGTTCCAAAATCAATTTTAGATGCTAGTAAGATTGATTTTGGGCCTTTCGGGTTGGAAGATAAGGAGAATGATGGGCCTCCTCCAGGATTTGAAAAGAAGTATGTTAGGCGTTCAAGGTGTGGAAAATAGAAGGATGCTGTTGGGCCTTCATGCAATGGACAGTTGATACTGGTTCAACAGAGGCAATTGTTGAATCTTAAAGTGATATAGATAATTTTTTCCTTGGTGATTTGAATAGTTTTTGAAACTGGTGATTTGAAGGGGTCCTTTTTCATGTTGATCTTTTTTTCCTTGATTCAAAAATAATTGTTTGTATTCATTATGGTTATCTTGGTAATAGAATCTTTTTTTGGAGCTTTACATGTCTTCTGAACGTTTGTTATCTTGTGAATGTTACAAAGTTCTTTGGCTAATTGTAATATGCTCATTTTTTTTTGAAGATTTCGAACGAATACAAATTTATGAATAAGGATATGTAAAATGCAAAAGAAGCAACTTGTTTGCTCATAAGAATAGAAAAAGGAGACATGAGAAGAGAAAACTTTAATCCTTTAAGAAAAAATAGACTAATTTCATTGTTTTTGCAAAAACTTAGGAACCAAATTAAAACACATTCTTTGAAAGTTAAACGGGATTAAAAAGTTGGTCTCATCTAAAGTGAGTAAAGAGTAAATTTATGAGAAAATCAAGGCTTTACCTTCCACTAAATCGATGCTTTCTTATGCATGTGCACTTAATCTCAACCTTTCACTTTATAATCAATGGTTGAGATTATTTATTTTATTCTCTAAAGTGAATTTTTGACTTTAAGGAAACCAAATCCAAGAAACAATTGGAGATTTGCTTCATTTGTGATCCAGATATCTATCATATACACTGGCAGATGTCAAGAGTTACAAATTTTTTTCATTATCTAAGTTGTTGATTCACAAAATTGATTAAAAGTTCCTTTTCCAATATTAATGCTTGAATTAATTACGAAAGTATATTAAGAGTAAACGCTAGATCTAGTTTCCAAGCTCAATTAGTGCCTAAAATTTGTAACATCAACCAAATTAATTTCTAAAGTTTTATAATTAAGTAATAACATATGGAGTCTGATAAGATAATTTATTTAAAATTTTAGAAACTAATTTGATAGATTTCACAAACTTTAAGGACTAATTACTAATTAAGTAGGCTTAATTAGGGCTTATCTACTAGCATAAGTACATGTGAAACTGTTTGGGAGAGCTTATGGAAACAACTTAAGACATGTTCATAAGCTGTCCCGAAAGGGTAGCTCACGTGGTTGAGTGAAAGGGACATCGTTGGTGAAAATGTAGGCGTACGGGGTTCGAACCCCGCTCCCCCCCCGCCCTCTAACTACTAACACACTAATTTCTAACCACTTTGCCTATAAAAAAAGCTTATAGCTTATAGACAAATAGTTTAACATTATTTTGTCATTTATTATAAAAACCGTTTATGCATAACCACTTATATGATAAGTGATTTTTCACACTTATCCAAACGAGCCCTAAATAGAATATTAAACTCAAGGGGTCAAAATAAAAGTTCTATAGGATTTAAGTGTTAATATTTATTTTTCAGGGGTGTCCAAGTGCAACCCCTAAACTCTATATGTCTCCGCCATGGATCATATATAGATATGAGAAATGTTGTACAATCAACTTTACATAAGATGTCGTTGACCCCACTTTGATGTCTAGGAGAAAGAGACCCCGACTAATTCAGAGTTTTGCTGTGAGGCAGCTAAAGGCTGACTCTAGGTTGTTCCATTGCTAAGGGTCAAACTCGAGTATTATTACAAACACGTCCATTTAGATAGAGTGCGTTAACACTACTAGAAATTCACTAAATAGTGACCGATTTAGCGACTAAATATAATCGGCCGTCCATTTTATAAGTTTTAAAATACTTTTGGTTTAGCGATCGATTTTATGGTCGCTGACATTTGTGACTGATTTTCCAGTCGCTGACCTTCCACCAAAAAAATTTTGTTCCCTCTTTTTTGTTAACAAAAAATTATTTCCCACCATTTATTTTAACAAAATTCCGTTCCCACTTTTTCCTAAAACAAATTACTTCCCACTACCCTCTTTTTCCTCAAAAATAAATTTTACTTCCAACTACCCTCTTTTTCCTAAAAAAAGAAATAGAATTAGGATTCTTGAAGAACTAGAGCAAAAAAAGAGAATTAGAATTTACTTCCCACTAACTTAGGAATTCATGTTCAGAGGAAAAAAATTGCTTCTCAAAAATGAATTAGGATTCATTAAGCAAAACCCTAACTAAATCACTTCCACTTTCTTACTTCTCCTCAGAAACGCTCAGAGCAAAACCACGCTCAGACTCTCGTTCCCTCTCGCAGAGTCACAACCTTCCACCTCCGCGTCACTCTCGCTCATCGTTGTCGCTTGCTGCTCCACGGCTTTGCATCTCTCACTGCAGGAAATTACAATTTCAGTTCTAGTTTCCTATTGCGAGAGAGAGAGAGAGAGAGAGACCAGCAACTCTTCTTTCACAAAACCCTATTTCACAAACATTAACCGCTTGATGATTTTGATCACTTTGTTATTGTAAAAGTAAGTTTAATTTCTGGTGATGACTTTGTTATTGTAAAAGTGGATTTTGATCACTTTGTTATTGTAAAAGTGATTTTGATGACTTAACTGGGTTATTGTAAAAGTGGGTTTAATTTCTAGTGAAGATTTTGTTATTGTAAAAGTGGGTTTAATTTCTGGTGATGACTTTGTTATAACTACTCACACCCGACTTTGGAGTTCTTTTAACATATAGCCTTATATAACTTTGCATATAAATTAAACTAAAGATAAAACCCAACAGTAAAATTCAAACTATTTTGTCCTTTGCACAAATAGTCAGATGAGGGATTGGAATGGGGAACATGGAGCATTGTAGGCTTTAACCCACGCCGTAGGCATTGACACAACACTTGCTTGAATTTTACTACTAGGTTATGCTCTCAAGACATATTTAAGTTCTTTTAGTGACTTTTTAGTGATTTTCGAAAGTAAAAAATATACTTTAGTTTAAGGGACATATCTTGAAAAAAGTCATATTTGCTCAATTTTTATTGAGATAGAAGCGCAATTAAGCCTAAAGTTCATTAAAAAATACAATCTTTTGGTTTCACAGCTAAATTCGACTTCCACAATTTTTTGTTGTACAGTGGCTACTTAGAGTGGCGTAATTTTCAAGGAAACAAGTTCAAGGAATTCAAATTACATAGCCTGTTTTTGTCTAGAGGTCTTCACCCCATTTTGTTTCCCAAGAGAAAGAGACTCTGACTAATTAAGAGTTTGGTAAGTAAAGGTTGACTTTAAGTTGTTCCAATGTCATTGAACTCAGATATTAGTGAAACTCGTACCTTTAGATGAGTGTGTTTACGACTCGTACCCAACCTTAGAATTGTATTAAACATAACCTTGTATAATTTCATAAATAAAGGAGAGTGATATAAAGATAAAAACTCAAGGATAAAATATGGACTTTTGTATTTTGTACAAAATGGTTAGATAGTGTAGTGTTAGCTAGTTTGAACCAGTGCTCGTAAAAGTAATTCATAACATGACATGTAAACAAACATTACACAAAGAATTTTTAATTTTGACTATTGCTAGTTATTTATGGAGTGTCCCACACTTTCAACAAAAGACTAATATTTGCTCTTGCTTAGGAACAAATTTCGTATTGGGTATCATTGAGTTTGTCAACTATGAGAATCCGACCTAGGAATATCGGGTCGATCCCCATGTCCGAGGATTGCTTATGCCATAGAACAATTATTAAACTGTTTAAATATTGAATTAGATCATCGATTGTAATATTATTGTCATTATTGCACATTAAAGAGGAATGGTAGTTTTGTGAAAAGTAATAAAAAATGTAAGCAAGGAAATCCAAATAAAATCTAACTAACATTAGAGCTCGAATTCTTTTATTTTAAGACCACTTTGTTTCCTTTTTATATTTTAGGCTAGTTGTTTTCCCTGAGTACTCTATTGATATTTAACTAGCATGCGATTAGTAGAGCTAGAATTAGCATTGAATAGCTTTTCAGTTAAAAGCAAGTTAACTAAGTTAACTAACTAGATTGCCTCAGTTCACTTGCTGTTAGAGGTAGTTAGAATTTTCCATTTATCATTGACTGATAAGCTGCTAATCGTTAATGTATAGATTCATTATTCAATGAAATGAATTTTCCAGTTTTCCCAATTCAGTTTTTCTGTTAGGGATGCAGTTACACTCTCTTCCCATTGTTCATCAACATTCTGCAGCTAGATTCATCATGAATCTGCAGAATCGACATACTCTACACTTTTTAACCAAGGAAAATAAAATAGCAGAATTGTTCATTCTTCCAGTGGACATGTCTACATGCATAAAAAAAAAACAGATATAGTTTTACAAAGAGCAACGCATTCAACATTATGCAATGATATTTAAATAAAAAGTTTATAAACTTCATCCTTGTAACCAATCTTATTCTTGTTACTACTACTATTAGGAGTAGCTACAAATATTCTCTGTGACATTATTTTTAACTCATGGGGGTCCACCATAGCCGCCACCTCCGTATCCACCACCAAAACCGCTACCAAATCCACTTCCAAACCCTTCACCTCCACCTATGCCGCCTCCACTTCCGTATCCTCCACCACCACCAGGGTAACCACCACATCCAGGACCACCGCAACCTTCGAAACCTTGTCCTCCTCCCCCTCCAACTCCACCACCACCAGGACCACCAGCACATCCAGGACCACCGCAACCACCGAAACCTTGTCCTCCTCCTCCAACTCCACTACCCTCACCGCCACCATCGCTTCCTCCAGTATTGCCATAGCCATCACCCCCAGGACCACCACTACATCCAGGACCACCGCAATCACCAAAACCTTGTCCTCCTCCTCCTACTCTACCACCATCGCCGCCACCGCTGACTCCTCCAGTACCGCCATAGCCACCAACACCATCACCACTTGGAACACCTCCATATCCTCCACCACCTTCACTGCCTTCACCTCCACCACCTTCACCCGCACCTCCTCCACCTGCACCGCCTTCATCTCCACCGCCTATACCTCCATATCCCCCTCCAGCTCCACCTTCACCTCCACCACCTTCACTTCCTCCAACTCCACCACCTTCACCGCCACTACCACTTCCTCCAGCATCGCCATAGCCGCCGCCACCACCACCACTACCAGGAACACCTCCATATCCTCCATCGCCTACACCACCTTTCCCACGACCTCCTCCACCTGTACCGCCATCACCTTCACCACCTTTACCTCCACCACCTGTACCTCCATATCCCCCTCCAGCTCCACTACCTCCACCGCCTTTACCTCCACCGCCACCACCATCACCACCAGGAACACTTCCATGTCCTCCATCACCTCCACCACCTTTACTACCACCGCCTGCACCTCCTCCACCTGCACCGCCTTCACCTTCACCACCTTTACCTCCACCACCTATACCTCCATATCCCCCTCCAGCTCCATCTCCACCACCTTTACCTCCACCACCCTCACCTCCATTTACACTTGCTGCACCTCCTGCACCTTTATCGCCACCACCCTCACCAACTCCACTTACACCTCCACCAGCTCCAACTGCAGCGTCAAAACCTCCATCATCATTGAGAAGTGTTCTTGCGGCAGAACATATGCTTAAACCCAACAAAACAAAGAAAATTACTTTAGAAGTTGCCATATGGTAAACTTTTGAAATCCCAACTCTGAGGTTTGATGATTCATGAGATGGGTATTTATAGGAATGGAACTGGGCCAAGGAGAAGTTGTAAAGCGCGTTTTGTATGTAGAGTCATAAAAACTTCAATTTAAACAGAAAACTTCTTGCTATAGAGCACCAAAGAAATTTTTTGTGCCAAAGAGTGGCCTTAGCAAATTTAGTGGAATTTAATTTAATTTGCTATTAGTTGATAGATTTATTTCATTCTCAATATGTGATGAGCAAGAGACTTTTATTTATTGTAAACCTAATTAATTTCCTCTTTCAGATAAACCTTTTAGATTTAGTGTTTTGGTGGATAGACTAATTTCAGCTCATTCGAATATCACTTCAGTTCACACACACGGTTAGCAACATGAACTCGCAAGATTGATACGTGTAGTAAGTGTTTAAAGGATTGATTGATTCAAATTTAAAATTCTAGTTTTGGAAATTTTCATTCTCAAATGGCGATTGATAGAGACATCAAATTAATTCCAGTATCTCAACTTATAACCATTTAGTTTCAGAAATTCCAATGGGAAGCTATTACCAATAAATGTTTATCCACTGCTATACCCATTATTTAGTTTTGGCAAAAATATGATAACTATTGGTTTAATGCTCGTTATACAGAGCGAATTTTTATAAATCCTGTTCAAGTTTCATTTATCTACTTCTTCCAAATCAGTTAAAGAAGACAAAAATATCGAATAAGAGATATTAAGGTAAATTCTACCATACCCATTCAGAGTTGGGTAGGTATGATACTTTCTAGGCAAAATTAGGCAAAATAGTCAATGACACCTCTTTTTACTATTTAAATATTTAAAAATAAAAATAGATATTGAACTAATTTTGTGTAGTATCATACTCACCTAACTCTGAATGGGTATGAGTGTAATCACCATTAAGCTAAATTCTACTATACCCATTCAGAGTAGTCTAGCGAAAAAGAAGTCAACAACCCCACATATATACATGTGTAAGGGTGAAGAGAGATTTTTTTTCTTCCAAATTTAAGTAATGAAGTTTCGTTAAAACCTTTTGATGCAAAAAACATCTAGAAGGAAAAAGAGAACATCCCCATAATTTTATTAAAAAAAGAGAAAAAAAGAGAGAAGACGAAGGAGAAGCCAATGGGGGACTAGACCAAAACTTTGACAAGAAGGAAAAAGTCCGAGCAATAATAGGGAACTCTAAACTGAGGACCCCCTAAAACAATGCATCCTAGAGTCAAATTATAAGACAAATTAAAGGACTAAATTACAATAACCAGATCAAAACGAGACAGACAGAATTTGCCATTGGACGAGTATTATATCCAACGACCAATTTCTTTTTCTACTTCAATTTCTTCTTTTGGGTCTTGGATACAACCAACTCAAAAGTATCATATCAGGCAACAGTTTCTTGGGTACCGGTAACCCTAGGATTACCCACATCATCTGACACATCAGCCCACAGCTTTCTTAAAATTCTCATGTTAGAATATGCTACTACTGGATTAGAAGTAGCAGCGGACTCTGAGGCATTTAGCGAATGTAGCCTAGTAAAGGGAGGCCGAGAGGAGGACGAGTCAACAGAATTACTCCAGCAACAACTAGCAATATTCATCGGATGATTTTATTCATGGTACATTTTTTCGATAATTAATTAAATGATTCCATTGATAATACCTAGCGCAAGTGTTAAGAGTCTCACATTGGATGTGATATGACCCGAAAAAGAATTAATAAGTGGAAGGTATCCATCACTTTACAAACCAATTTTGTAGGGTTGAGTTAGGTCCAACCTGAACTCTAAGATGGTATCAGAGGCAATCCAAGATCTGCTGGGCTACCCACTATCAAGCCACTCAGGTCACACTCAAGTAGTCCAGTCCTGGGTGTAAGGGGTGTGTTAAGGAGAACCTAAATTCTAAGAGCAAGAAACATACAGGGTAGAAAGAGATGGCCAAATTCACAATACACCATGACCAAAAACGACACCCATGATTGTTAAAAAAACACGCAAGAAAGATAAAAAAAAAAAAAGGCAAAATATCATCTATGGTCCCTTAACTTGTTTTCTGTTTTTGTTTAGGTCCCTTAACTTTTCGAGGTAACGAATAAGTCTTTTAACTTTAAAAAAAGTTGCACCGTAGTCCCATTTAACATTTTGACACTAACACCGTTAACTAGTATCTGACGTGTCTTTTAAACTACTGACTGGGCATGCTTATGTGGCTTTTTTTATTTGCTGAGTCATTACTTTTAGTTAAAAATTAAATAATTATTCAAAATTAAAAGGCCCCAAAACAATGACAAATTAGGGTTCCTCATCTTCATCTTCTCCAAATGCAACATTTTCTAAAAACTAAAAGATCAACCGAAGCAGCTTCAACATAAATCCAACGTTTTGTTTTCCATTGTTTTGTGTATGTTTCGATTTCATTTTCGATTTCGTTTTCGTTTTCAATTCCATTGTTTTCTAGGTTTCGTTTTACTATAATGAAGCTACTTGTGGTTGATTTGATCCTCTGCTGCAAACATGTAGATGGGAAGAACAATCTCGCTGTTTTTGTTTTCGTTTTAGAGATTCAGATCTGATTTTTGATATAGTATCTTGATAGATGTTGAGTATTCTGAGAATTATTATGGTTTCCCTGAAGTGGCTACTACTAAGAAATGATTGAACTCTCGTAAGTCGTAACTACTAATGAACAACTCCTAAAAGGATAGTGTTATGAAAGAGACAAAAATGTTTTCTTGACATAAACTACTTCTTCCTCAAAGAAGAAGAATCCACACCTGTTAGCATCGAGAGCAGCCATAAGAATTGGGATCTTGAAAAACCAGAAACATTAATAACATAAAATATTCCAACCCTTGAGAAATGGTGTGAAGGCTAAATTATTGTTCACATTCTTTTCCCACGCTGAAGATGGGAAGAACAATAATTAAACAGCTGCCAGATCTGATTTACAAGGGAAGATGAACTAGGTTGCCTCCTTCTCTCTCACCTTGAAGAAGATGAAGAATAATCAATTTTTTATTTTTAATTAAAGAATAATGAATCAACGGCCACATAAGCATAAACATCATATGTGGCATGTCAAGTCAATAGTCAAACTGTCACATCAGTCACTGGTTAACAGAGTTAGTGTCAAAAAATTAAGTGGGACTACGGTGTAATGTTTTTTTAAAGTTAAGGGACTTATTTGTTACCTCAAAAAGTTAAGGGACCTAAATGAAAACTGAAAATAAGTTAAGGGACCCCGAATGATATTTTGCCTAAAAAAACAACACCTAAGCAAGAACATATAGGCAGGCCTAAAGGGTTACACCAAAGACCCCACATAACAACCATCTCAGCCCCAGAAGGATGACAAAACACAAATGAACAACTCACCTCCTTAGGTACAACACCAAAAATCAAGGAAATCTACTCCCTTTCTAACAACACGAATAAGAAGTTCACCCTCTTAGTAAAAACAGCAAAGACAAGAAAAGCTACCCCCTTTCTTTTTTTTTGTCAAAATAGTGGTATTGATTCAAACACAATGGGTAGAGGCCCAAACCAATACAAACACCAATTGGGCTGAGCCCAAGACTACTACCCAGATGGGTCAACGTACTTACCAACACAAAGTACCAAACATAAAAACTAAACCGAAACAGAGGAAGCACTCTACAGTACAATCAGACTCAAAGTACAAGCAGAGAAGTAAACCCTAAGCATCTTGATTCTGCTGGTTGTCCAATCTCGCAAGTCTCGCATCTTCTTCAATTAATCTGTGCAATGAATTCGGCATGGAGAAGACCCAGTTTCCTTGTAGCATCTTCAATTTTGCCAAAGTAGCGATTTGGTGAGCCACTTGATTCGCACTCCTCTTTGCCCAGGTAAAGTCGCAGAACTCGAAACTTGCTTTGAAGAAATCAATATCACTGATAATATTTTGGATTTCTCTGATATCTTTTGATTTCCTACAAGCTTCAACTATGGAGAGGTTGTCAGCTTCAAAATCCACACGAACAAAGCTCATTGCTCTTCCAAATTGAACTGCTTCTCTCATCGCAAGTGCTTCCGCTACCAGAATACTAGGATCAACGAAATTGGAATAATGAGCTGTAAGTACTTTCCCTTCTTTATCTCTGCAAACTATCCCAGAAGTTCCTCTTCCTGTAGAGGCATCGAAGGCAGCATCAACATTAATTTTGATTAAACCATCTCTTGGAGGTCTCCATTTGGAGAAACTCAGATAGGAAGGCAAGGAAGGATTAGATCCTTCATTCTGAGTGTTAGCATTCACAAACTCCAAACTCTGAGCTTTAGAGAGGTTAATTACGCGTCCATGGGCAAAGGAGAATTAGGTGCTCCACAGTTTCAGTATTATTTAAGCACTTAGGGCAGCAACCATCCCTAGCTATTCTCCTTCTTGACAAGTTGTCTTTAACCGCCACAGCATTGTTACAAAGCCTCCACACAAAATGTTTTATCTTTTGTGGCACTTTAGCACTCCAAATCATTTCCCACACTTCCTTTGGAATAGTAATTGATGAAGAAGCAGAGTGATTCCTTCTAATATTTGATTCTCTAACTCTCTGGTATCTTGTTTTGACACTATAAACCCCATCCTTGGAGTGTGGCCAAAAAATTTCATCCCTAGAATTAGTCCACGAAATGGGAGTTTGTACAGCAGCAATTGCAGAAGCAGGGGATAAGTGAGCTCTCAATCTACTTATATCCCAGTGATGGTCATTGTTGATGAGTTCATTAACCGTGGAGAGGTTGGATCCCAGGTTTAGAATAGCTATCTTACCATTGGCTAACCAGATATCCCTAGAAATGTCAATGGAGGCTCCAGAACCAATAGACCATCGCCCAGAAGATTTAAGTAACTGTCTACCTTGCAATAAACTCTGCCATACCCAGGAGCTACCCTTCTGCTTAGAAGCATTCCAAAATTGCTTATTAGGGAAGTAAATCCCTTTGAGAGTTGACGCCCAATAAGAATGAGGTTCATTGATTAGTCTCCAGGCTTGTTTAGCCAGAAGGGAGATATTTAGATCCTCAAAGTCTTTAAAACCTAGCCCACCTGATGATTTGGAGGAGGAAATAACATCTCTTTTCTTCCAATGAATGCCTTTAGATTTTCCAGAGCTACTCCACCAGAATTTAGCCACCTCAGCAGACAAATCATTACAGAAAGTTTTTGGCAACTTAAGAATTGCCATTATGTAAGAGGGAATGGCCTAGACTACTGATTTTATAAGGATTTCCTTACCAGCAGGATTGAGAAGATTTCCTTTCCATCCATTCATCTTACCCAGAATACGATTTTTAAGCCATTGAAGGCTTTGAATTCTAGATCCCCCCCATTCAGCTGGGATCCCAAGATAGACCCCTAGGGAGTGCCATACAGGGATATTAGTGAATGCTGAAATATTGGCTCTGTCTACAGCAGAAACCCTTTGACCAAAAATTATCCCAGATTTAGAGAGATTAATTTTCTGGCCAGAGGCAGAGGAGAACTTGTTCAGAATAGAAATGAGTTGGTACATGTCTGAGGCCCGATCCTTGGTAAAAAGAAGAGCATCATCAGCAAAGAAAAGATGAGTAAGAGGGGGAGCATCTCTTGCCAACTTGATCTCAGCAATATCATTGTGAAGTTTAGCTTCATTTATCATTCTTGATAACACATCAAATATCAATATGAAGAGATAAGGAGATAACGGATCTCCATGTCTTAATCCTCTTTTAGGCACCAGTTTATCAGATTGAAATCCGTTGACTTGGTATGTATAAATCACAGAGCTTACCGAAGTCATAACTTTTCTCACCCAATCGGCACAGAATCCTAGTTTCTCCAGAGTAGCTTGTAGGAAACTCCATTCCACCCTGTCATAGGCTTTATTCATGTCCAACTTCATTGCTACTCCATAACCCCCAATTCCTTTTTTCTTTTTCAAGTAGTGGAAGGCTTCATGAGCAACAATGAGGTTATCCTGGATAAGTCTACCACCAACGAAGGCACTCTGTTGAGGAGTGACAAGAGAGTTCATTAGAGACTTCAAACGAGCAACATAGACCTTGGCAATGATTTTATATAAGAAGTTGCAACAGCTAATAGGTCTCAAATGAGATATGCTCTCCGGCATTAGAATTTTAGGGATGAGAGCCACCAAGGTTGTATTGATGTCCCCATGAAGGTCACGAGTCTCAAAACATAGAGTCACAGCTTTGTAAACTTCCTCCCGGAGAGTGGGCCAATTCTTTTGGAAAAACAGACCATTAAAGCCATCTGACCCAGGGGCCTTTAAAGTACCCAGAGAATGGACTGCTCTGTCAATCTCAGCTTGAGTGACTGGACGCACTAGGCTTGTATTCATCTCATCAGTAACTAGCAGTGGAACCACTTGCATACACTCCTTCAGATACTGAGTCGCCTCATACGTGTATAGTTGATTGAAGAAATGCTAGATCCCTGCCATTATTTCATTCTGCCCTTCTAGCCATTGACCGTCTAGATTCTTGATTCTATGCAATCTATTTCTATTTCTTCTTTGCACTGTAGATGCGTGGAAAAGCTTTGAGTTCTTATCCCCACATCTCAGCCACTGTAATCTGAACCTTTGAACCCAGTAGGATTCCTCTTGTTTCCATAATTGGTTGACTCGCGACCTCAGATCCTTCACTTCATTCCATTCTACATCAGTGGTTGGTTTGTTCATCAACATTTGGAGTTTCCCACTGATCTTGACTATTTCTCTAAAAGCATTCTTGAAGGTTTTGTGACTTCATGATCTCAGCTTCCTCTGACAATTTCTGAGCTTGCCATTGATCTTCTCCCACTGATTATTTCCTTCATCAGAAATGCCCCAACCGTCAGCAACCACTTCCTTACACTCCTCATGTTTCTCCCAATAAGCTTCATACTTAAACATTCTTCCACTGGTGAGTTGAGGTTTTGGCTTGAGAAGAATTGGAGAATTATCAGAGTTAATGATGGGCAATGCTACTCCCAAGACATTAGGGAACATAACCAGCCAGTCCCAATTGACTATGACTCTATCAATCTTCTGCTTTGTCACCTGACCTTCTCTTGGATTACTCATCCAAGTAAATTTGCACCCTTTTAATTCCAGATCAATGAATTGATTGTCATCAAGGAATTTCCGAAAGAGGTCCAATTTGATTTGTTCAACTGGCCTAAGACCCTCCTTCTCAGAATTAGCTAACATTTCATTAAAGTCACCTATGCAGCACCAAGGAGCAAGAGGAACAGATTTTAGATTAGAGATCTTATTCCAAAGAGACCCTCCGTTGTTGAAATGTGGGATTACCAAAAATAAAAGTGAAATCAAATCCTAGACCCGATCTTCTCTCCACCACAGATGTGTGAATGTAATTCTGACAAGAGGATAAAATTTGAATCTGATAGTGATCATTCCAAAAAAGAGCAAGTCCACCAGAGGTTCCCCTAGACTCCACACAGAACACATGTTGGTATCTTAGTTTCCTTTTAACCCTTTCAACTCTAGGTTTATGAGCTCTTGTCTCCGTAAGGAAGACAATGGCCGGCTTATGAACATTCAATAGGTCTTTGAGCTCCCTATTGGACGTGGCAGCCGCCAAACCACGACAGTTCCACCTTATACAAGTCATTGTTGGGGGTGGGGGCATGGTTTGGCCCGCCTCCTCAGCCTTTGATTTAATGTTTGTGGAAGTAGCATAATCCATGTCCTTATAAGCCCCAACCATAGATACTTCTGATCCATCAATTATTTTAGTCTTCTTGCATTTATTATGCTTTGTCTCAGCTTCATTTGTAGCTGCACATATAGCCAAAGAAAACTTTCTTTTTTGTAGGACCAACCCAGAAAGTAAGTTAGATGCTAATTGATTCTCTTCATGATGTTGCAGGGATACAGTGGTTGAGAATTCTTCATCTTCAGCTGGAAATTCGACTGTGTATGCCATTTTATCAGTCACGTGGAAACTAGCAGGAGCTGCTCCAGTGTTAATTCTTTCACCTGAATCTGTACAGGTATTAGAATCCTCCTCAGGGGCAGATAGGAGATAATGATTTGCACTTTCCTTGGTGTTTATAAGTAGGCCAAGATTTGTATCCTTAATGATCTGTTGATTAATTCTGTCACACATAGTTTCATCTATAATGTTTTTATTCACAGTTGCTAGATTCACAACTTCATCAGTAGGGTCTGAGGCTGTACTGACCTCATCAGAAGTCTTGTGGCAGCTTCTGCTCAACCTTAATCTTACACTCTGCATCAGGTCTTCCACCTCCTTATCAGCTAATTCTTTTTTCTGCTTTTCCAGCTCTTCAATGCGTTGCTGTCTTGCCATACCTGTTAAGGGAATTTGTTTTCTACTCGCAGAGAGGGACTGACCAGGGGAGACACAGCAGGATCAGTAGCATCTTCCATTTTTTCATTGCATGGTAGAGCATGCAACATAGCCTGTTGTTGATTTCTATACCTTGCTAGTTCTTCATCTGAAAGATATGCCTCATAAGGCATTGGGTACTCCACCCCACTATAATCAGGTTCCTCTACATAACGTAAGCTTTTGAAGGACTTAGCTTCATTTGTATTAGTGATAACTGGTTCATTATTAGTGACAGAACCACTGTTTGCCTCTCTTTGTTGAAATTCTTGAGTACAGCTAGTTTGTTGATTAATTTTCGACTTGTTTTTTGCTATTTCCAAAGCCTGCCTGCAAGCCTCCTCAAGAAGATCCGGGATATTAGCACCTCCCAGGCCTTTACCTATCCTATCTCCAGGAATCTTCAGATTAATTACCTCTTCAATAGGGTTATATCTCTGCTTTGAATCCCATATCTTTGTTGCTGAGTTGTTGGAACAGTTAGCTATCAATTCCTGCCAATAGTTAGGATCCTTACCAGCTGCCTCATAATCACTAGAATATCTTTGTTGGCTTGAGGAGCCCCGTGTCCTGTTGTGTTTAGTAGCTTGACTGTTATACCTTCCCTGAGGATGATACCTTTCATTCTTGAATCTTTGATGCTCTCTAATTAACACAGTCATAGACTTGGCCGTAGAGCATATAATGCCTTGATCATATTTGGGAACTTTAGGGTCATTGGGGGCCATTGCCTTAAGGTTGAGACAATGGTTTTGATCATGCCCTATTATTCCACAATTGAGACATAAGCCTTGCATCCTTTCATATCTATATATCACCCATATTCTAGGTAGATCTGCTCTTGGTACCCAACAACCAGCTGGGAGGGGTTTAGTGATGTCTAGGGAAACCCTGGCTCTCATAAAGGTTCTCAAAAGCCTCCCTTCATATTGTGGATCCTCAATTTCTTCCACCTTTCCTATTTTCTTCAGTATTGTAGCTACATTTTGACAATTAAAATATTCCAATGGAACATTGTGGACTTGTATCCAAAAGCTATTGTAATTAAAATCAAGTTCATAGGGTGAAACTTTCGGAATCCAAAATTGTAGAGCTAACAGTTGGTTAATAACATACCAAGGTGTTTTCCTCGCATGTTCTTCATTAGCAAAAGAAAATAGGAACATACTCTTACCAAGTTCAGAGATGTGAAGGTCAGGGAACATGCTCCAAGCTTTGGAGATGATATCTTTGACAGCAGATTTGTTTAGAGATCTAGTAGTACACACCTTTCCCACTAAAGATTTTCTGGCTAAAGCTACATTGTTAACTTGTGCAGGTACCATGAGCTCCTCCAGCTCTTCCGGATTATTCTTGCTATTAGATGATTCTGCCATGGATAACTTTGAAGCTCAGAATATCTAGCTGCTGCGTTATTGGACTACTGGAAGATATTTATAACTGGTGGATACTGTTTGATTACTTTCAGATGAATAAGAAGATGAATGTAATTTGTAGTCTATAGAGAAAAGAATTATTATTGTGAGAATGTTTTGGATTGAGTTATTAAAGCAATAAGATTTAATGAGAGAAATGGTGACTGAATGTTTCCAGAATTGTATGACGCAGAATTCTAGGAATTTGGTTGGAATTAGTGGCGAAAGGAATCAGTACGGAATCTTGTACAGTGGCGGCTCAATAAAACCAAAACCCTAGGAGAGGGACCAAAACCCTAAAGCTACCCCCTTTCAAACAACACCAATGCGTAGTTCACCCCCTTAGTAACAACACAAAAAACAAGCCCAAGATACGCAATACTCCCAAGCTAAAACTAAACATAAAAAAGAACAGACTACCATAATACACCCAAACAAAAACCATATTGAAGGAAAAAGAAGCAGAATGTAACATCGAAAGTAATTTGTTCTAAATTACTTTGCTTAATGTATGATTTGTTCTATGTCTCATTAACTATTTCATCTTTGAGTTGGTAAATTAGAATGATTGAGTGAATTGTTATGATGTTTATGCTTGTGAATGCCTTAGTTAAGAGAAGGTTTGGGTTTATTAGAAGTTATAATCCTAATCTATTTTCAGCTGAACCAAATTACCCCTTTTACCCCTCATTAAACCCTTCCTATAAAAGGAGAGAAAACACTCCTCACTTCAAAAAGAACACACTGATTTTCAGAATTCAGAGTTTTAGAGAAGAGGGTTAGAGAAAAGAGAGTGAGGGAGAGAAGAGGAAGAAGAGAGTTGGTATGAAAACCCATCACCCCTATTCATTACAAAACTGAACATACACTTCATTCTTCTCCATTCACTCCACCATTTCGACCTTCCCTTCATCTTAGCCCAACTCATAATCGGAACATTCCATAAGCATCCTTCTATGGCCTTCATTTGATGATTGTGGTGTGCTATCTTTATGTTTGTGCAGTCCCATTCGAAGTTCATATGAGTGCGTCTTCCCCTTCCCTAAATGTCGTCTTGGGTTTGAGTATCAATTGATACTTAGCCCTGTTTTTATGCTTGTTAAGATTTCCTTGAGTTGGAAAACCAACTTGGGTGATTTTGGAATGTAAAATGATGTTTGATTGGGTTTGGAATTGTATAATATTTGTGTGGAAATTCTTGTGAATGAAAGTAGTAATGGTTCTTGTTTGAGTTGTAATTGCATGTTTTGTGATGTTTGAAGTGACTGTATGATGGTTAGGGTAGGTTAGGAGCAATTGGAATGGAGATTAGAGCACAAAAATAGGTTTTCTGCATATTGTCAAGCTGACACGGTCCGTGGTTTCCACCTCAGCCTCATGTTCTTCAGCCCAAGAAGTGACTTCAGCGTCCTCCATTCCAGGGTTCTCCTGAATAGTGCATTCCGAGGTCTGCGGGACTAGTCCTCTAGTCGACGCGCCTGACCCGGCAGGAGAAGAAGAGCAGGTAGAAGACAGTAAAGAAGGGGCCCCCTTAAGGGCCAGCATCGGTTCACCCGTGGCCGACTTCCTTAGGATTGGTTTCCCAGGCGGTTTACCCGGGGCTTGTCTTTCCTAACTCCTGGTTCGAGTCATGATCTGCAAGGGGAGGACGGCGCCATCACTTAATCTAAACGCACTATGTTTTCTATCTTAATTTGCAAACAATAACATGTCTTTGCCTCGGGCATCCCCAAGGCCGGACGACTCCTCCCCTTGGAACGAACAGCGACGGCCGCAAACGTGGTGGCGCCCGCCGCGACTAAAATCTTAAAATACAAAATAATTGCGAAAGAACTAACCTCGGTGCAGGTACTTTCGAATATCGGACTGAATGTTGACCTCGGAGGTGAGAATCACAGGAAACGACATCACCGCTCGAAGAGCTGATCTCGCGCGATTACGAAAAGATTTGCCTTGCAGAGATCAAAGTCAAGAAAAATGCAGAATGACCAGGAAAACCTCCAACTCGCCCTTTTATTGGAGGGGGAGGTGAAGCGTCACAACGGAATAAATGCGCAACTCTTCGCAAACAGGTACTAAGAATTCCTGAGGCATTGCATGAGTATTCAAAATTACCTTTTCTGGAGACGACAAGACATATCAAGGGTCCACCTCGGAAGAAAAACAAACCGAGACCGATTTCATCTCATCCCGCTCTCGACTTGAGGGCCACTGTTCTGGACTGGGCCAAACCTATATCGGCTGAGGCCCGGCCCATTTCCGTATCTCAGGATATCAACTGCCGGACTACTCACTTGACCGACGATCTGGATCAACCCTCCGTATCCAAAGGTCCAGGTACGACGTCTCATCTATAAATAGAAGTTCCGCCCTCCAAACCCAGGTACGATTTCACATACACAATTCACAAGAAGGCTAAGATTCTGCACGTATCTTACCTTCCCCGAGCCCAGCACACCCGACCTTTCGAGTTCGGGTACGCAGAGCTTGGGCACTCAGTCAAGCACCTCGGCACAGCTCCGAGATCATATTATTTATCTCATCTTATTTCTTTCTTATTACCTCCTCATCTTTCACATACTGACTTGAGCGTCGGAGTGTCTTGCAGGTACCCCCACCCGGCGTGGACAAAGCTCTACCTCGGCCGTCCGAGCTCAGCGTTCTAACTGCAGCATACCTTATTGGAAGCAACCAAGCACTTAGCCCCAAGTTCGGAGTCTCATCTAGCCTTGGGAGCTTCACTACTTGTACTCCGGTACCGAACAGTTTTTATCTTGTTTCTAGAAGTACTCCTACTCTACCCCAAGCCCTTAAGCTCTAAGAGCTCGTTTGGTATGTAGTACAAATGACTCTATTTGATTTATTAATGAAATGATTTGTTTATGGGACAATTGGTGAATGAATAATTATCCAACTTGTGATTGTTAAATCCTTGTTTGATTAGAAATCGAGAGCAAAAAACTATTTATAAATGAATTAATGGAGAATGTACTTGGTGTGGTGTCGTGAACTCTCTCAAGGAACAAGAGGTTTTATGTAGAGGTTTTTTCTCAATTATATATTGAGTACGGGCTCCCCAGAGTGTACATCGTATCTTTTATATATTTAGTCCCTCGCGTTAGGGGGATGCATTCACTACAAATAAAAATGCTTATTTGCGAGGGACATTAGCGAGGGAATAACATTCCCTCATTCCCTCGCTAAAACTGACATTAGCGAGGGACCAGTCCCTCGCTAATGGTTAGCGATGAAATTTTCGACATTAGCGAGGGACGCGAGGGACTAGTCTCTTGCTAAGTGGAGGAGGGAATTTGAAAAATTTAGCACGAAAAATAAGGTGATTAGCGACGGAATTGGTCCCTCGCTAACGTGAATCTGACCGTAGTGAGGGAATTAGCGAGGCACTAGGGAAATTATTTTTTTTACTTTAAATAACCACACATCACACACTCTCATTTCATCTTATCTCTTCTCTCACCTCTTCCCTCTTTCACTACGAATTCTCTCCATCTTCCACCACCACCACCACCACCACCACCACAAACACAAAATTAATAATATAATATAATGTTCATTAATAATAAAATAATAAATATTTTAAAAAAACAAGTCATTCTAATTGGGACACGTGTTAGTCAGTATTTGAAAAACTGCACAAATTTAGAGGCAGTCATTAGCGAGGGAATTTAATCCCTCGGAAATTAGCGAGGGAATTAGCGAGGGATTCAAATTCCCTCCCTAATTTCATTTGCAAGGAGGAATTTAGGGAGGGAATTGGTCCCTCGCTAATTCCCTCGCAAATGGGCATTAGTGATGGATTTTGGTCATTTTGCAAGGGAAATTTCCCTCGCTAATGACCAATTTTTTGTAGATTCTAAGTAATACAATTAAAAGGCAACGTGAGTATATGTATGGTTACTAAGTTTTAAAAGGGGTCTTTTAAGTCCAAAAGAATAGTTGGTATTATTTAAATTTATTGTACAAATCAGTTTTTGTATATTAAATAGAATCAAGGGCTATGATACGAGAATCAAAGGATTCAGAATTTATGTTTTCAAACCATATATCTATTATGGTTCCATGACATTTTCACTCTAAAGTTCCTAAACCTTTTGAATAGTACCAATGGCAAAGGAAACTCTATATTTGTATTTCTAGTAACACTATGGATTTAGATAATTATTATGATGTATTTCAAACTATATTCTTCAAAGGCTTTTGGTATTTTGATTAATCAAAGACTTCAACGAGTTTTCTTATTTACCATACAGCAATCGATTTTGGGTTTGTAATGATTCTGGATTCGTAAGCGAGATGGCCTTCCAAATTTCTTAGGTTTTATAGAATCCCCAAATCAAAAACACCAAGTTCCCCAAATCGAAATCAAACCTAAATAAAATAAAAAATCTGGAAAAGAAGATGAACGAATCTGGAAAAAGAAGAAGAACGAATCTGAAGAGAGATGAAAGAATCTGGAAAAAGAAGACGAATCTGAAGAGAGATGAAAGAATCTGAAAAAAGAAGAAGAACAAATCTGAAGAGATATGATAGAAGAGAAAAGAAGATGAAGATAGAAGAGATGAACAAATCTGGAAAAAAAATCTGGTTTTTTTACTTAAATAAAATACAAAATAAAATAATGACTCACTTATGACATGTCAGTAAAAAAATAATACAGAATGACATGGATTATAACACATAGGCAGTTTTAACGGAGTTGAAGGTTGCTAACAGAAAATGGCAACGTTGCTCAAAATTTAATAGATAAAGGATTTATTTGGGACAAAAAAAGATAAACGACGAAATCGTTACTTTAAATAAAGATAAGGGATCCCGGGAACATTTTAGCCTATTATCAATAGAGTAGAAAATATAAACACTTTTACACAAAAACAAAATGAGAGAGCGCAACTACATGTGCAATTATATGTTGTTTCTGAAGCTCTTGCACAGATTTTTGGTTCCTTGGATAGTCTATCAGATACCTTCATTGTAAAACTTACACATTACTTAGGAATTCAATCTTGGATTTGTTGAAAAAATAACAAGAACGCAATGCAGTGGTGCTAAATCTTGATTCTCTTTTTTTATAATATAGTCTTGCATTGCAGTGGTGCTAAAAGATTGAAAACTGAAAAGTAATGATAATTTATTAATTTGATTCAATACTTTCTCCAGCTTATTCCGTTAAAGAGAAATAGAAAAAAATTACGCACAATGAGGGTTAGCCCGAAAAGCCCATAGCCCGCATAGGGCTAGGCTTGGGCCGAAAAATTTGAGCCCGAATTGCAACCTGGGATTTTTGACCCAGACTGTAGAAGCCCGAGCCCGATGCGGGCCAGCCCGATTTGGGCTGGGTAGCCCGTTTTGCCAGCTATACCAGAGGACCCTAGGCTTAGTGAACGGGCAGTAGTCACGAAGGAGCAAGCTGATGAAGCATGGATAGATTTCTACTTGCACCTTATTCCCCGGGGTGTCCCGGTAGTGGTTGGGATGTCAGACACTGTTCAGGAGTACGTTGCATGGTATAGGATGGTATCCCACCCATATATTAACCCCGACAACTACCCCGTTGAGGCTTCAGAGATTAGAGAGGTATGATCCTTTATTTTAGTCTTACAGTGTTATTAAATCATTTGTTATTTTGTTTTGTTTTGTCAATGAGATGGTTTTTTTCTGTCTTATAGAGCATGCCAGAGATTCTGCGCCTCTATGACGAGATGGAGGTGGTTCTTAGGGACGGTGGGCATCCCCGTGGGACCCGTGGCTATACCATTCTTGATAGGCTTAAGCAACTCACTAGCCTATTTGCACGGGGGCTAAGGAAGTTTGGCTGTGTCTACCAGCGGAGGGAGAGGCAGACACAGTAGTTGTGCTTAGTTATTATCGACTTGTTCATTCTATAGATTGTTTAGTTATTATTTGAACGAATGGATTGTTTGACTTTTTCGGTTTGTATGACTTATTCCACGTCCGAACTAGTTCAGCCCATGCATGGCAGAACCTGTTAAAAACTGAAACGGGGTGTCTGCCTAAAATTTAACAGCCTCGACGCAGCCAAATGCGAACCGTTTCGGCCAAGCGTGCGCCGAACCGTATTAAATTTAAAAAAAAAATAGAAATTGCAACTTTCATTAAGAGTATTTTGGTCTTTTCACGCGTTTATGGGGTGTCTACCGAGTAGAGGAGGGTTGTACGAAGTATGTGCCAAAGAAAACCCTCGAGAGAAGAAAGAAAAGCCCAAAAGCACTTCTTCACCAAGAGCCTCACATACAGTAGTTTCTAGTTCTACTATGAAGACAATTGGAGCCAAAAAAAACTGGAAAAAGTGGGGGGCTCGGTGCCCGTAAGCTCACTAGAAAAGTATGCTACTAGTTAATCTTGTTTGCAGATTGTTTACAGGACATGCCTGTTGGTTGGTTTATCATCTTCTTATTCTATTTATTTTGGTGATTGAATTGTTGACAAGTTATCATAATGAAATGCAGCCAAGTGAATCTCTGTATGAGCAGAAGCCTGAAGAACAACCACCTCCTACAATTTCATCCTCAACAAAGTTATCATTCAAGCTTATGCATCCTTTTCTTTTCCTTTGGCCATGCACCTTATTTTACTTTGCTTTCTGTCCTTTATAAGATTCAGGAGTCTGATGAAGCAAGAATGAAGTTCTCGAATGCTAAATCTATTTCTTCGTCCCAGTATTTCGGAGATCAGAACAAGGCAGCTGATGTGGATACCCAAGCTACCCTATCAAAGTTTTCATTACGTGTCCTTTCTTTTAGTAACTTGCTGGAACATATAGTATTAGACTATTAGTATTGGTATTAGTATATACATGTTTGTGGATCTTAGATGTTCAATATCCTGTAAAGGGATTATATTGGACGACTTCTTTCATATCTCAATATTTTGATCAGTGGAGTTTAGTGGCAGACACTCTGAATACAAAAGGCCATCCTGGTCTGGCCTAATGAACCACTAATATCAGGCATCATATATTAGTATTTAGGTACCAGACCAGATTTATGTTTAAAATTAAGGGCCAGAGATTTATGGTCCTTTCATGAGTTTATTGCACAATGAATATTAAATATTAATATTTTGTACTCTCAATTTTTTTCTTCTGTCCCGCAATGGCACTAGGGATGACAAGTGTTAATTTTGTGATTTTCTCTGCGTGTCTATAATAGAGCACACTCACATCTATTTATAATAGATATAGGAATCAATTACAATAATACCTAATTGATACTAATTAATCCTAATTGATATGGAAAATCATATCTGATATTCTAACAGATATTAATAAATACTAATTGATATGATAAATATATTCTAACACCCCCCTCAAGCTAAAGCTTACTAAGCTTAAGCTTGTTACAATAGCAAAACATTTCCCCCACAAAACTTAAAACTAAATCTGGAATGGATACTTGTAAGTAATAACCAACAAAAGTCACCATCGGAATGAGAGTCGGTAGGAAGAGAAGTCGCCATTAGTAATTACTTTGTGGGAATGAGTCAGCACAGGAATGACCGTTGATGAGAAAAGAAGACACCATAGTATAAACCATTAATGAGAGAAGAAAGTGATAATGCTATAATCACTCGGAGGAAGCAAGAGAAATAAAAAGGAATCCAGATTATTAGAGAAAGCGAAAATCGCAAAGAGAAGAGAGGGAAAAAAAGCTGATCAAGATTCTGAGAAAAGGAACCCAATCCGGGTCTAGAGGAGAATCGAAGCAACAATTCAAAGCAACGATTTGAAGGAGAATTAGAAATCAGAGAAAAATCACAGATCCAAATCAAGATCGCGAGGTAGAAAAGTTGAAACCAGAAACAATTATGGCGTTTCTGGAGAAAGAGAGAATGCGATTTTCAGTGAGGAGAAAAAACAGAGGAGTGAAAACTGAAAAAGTGATTGCAGCGGTAAAAAGGAAATGAACTAAGACTGAAAAAGTAGTGCTTGAAGTCAACTACCATTGAGAATATAGCATGCCATCCAACCTAGTTTTTCCAATCGGCCTCATAGAAGGCTGTTCTTAGATTAGGTGCAGTGGCGGAGCCAGCCTAGGCCCAGCAGGGCCATGGCCCACCCAATAAAAAAATTCATATAGGGCCACATACTAGTATAATCTTTTGCCCATGCTTATCCCACATCCCTCCCTTCTTACCCCACACCCTCAAATCCTGCGAAATGACCAAAAGGACATTAATGAAACGCGCACGCAACCGAATATTTTCGGTTAGGCACAGCCGAATGGATATTTTATTGAGACACACCCCTTTTTTCAATTTTTATTGACAACCTAGCTGCAACTTGGGTATGATTAGTGGCGGAGCTAGTTGCGTATTTAATTTACATATTAAGTTTATTTTAGTGGCCCACCCAACTTTTTCAGTCTGGCTCCGCCACTGATTAGGTGAGTCGGTGGCAAGGTGATGCGCACTGGCAAGGGAAGTCAAAGTGGGTGCAGTAGATGACGTGAAAGGAAGCAAAGTAAGAAGGCTCTGAATCTGGTCTTTAGTGAAGCCAAGAGTGGAAGAGTCGGAGGAAGCCGGAGCCTCAGCGTCTACATGGTTGACCACTGTCTTGGACTTGAAGGGGAACCCCGGAGGGTAACCATGTTTGACGAAGCAAGTGTCCACTGTGTGATTGGTGTCGCTGCAGTGAGTGCAGAAACGATTACCATTGCCGCGGAGCTGATAAGGTGACGGTGAAGATGCAGGAATTGGCGTTTGTGCTTGGACAGCCATTACCGTAGGAGGAATGGGGAGTATAGTCAAGTTCATATGTCTGTCTTGCTATATGATGATGGAGAAGACCTTGTCTAAAGTGGGCATAGGATCGAGCATGAGTATTTGATATCTGACATGATTGTAAGATTCATTAAGTCCTTGAAGGAAGCACAAAACACTATCAGTTTCACGATATTTTTGTAACGCTAGCACAGACTTGCAAGAACCCGTAGGTGAGGAATCACACGAAACTAAAGGCCTGAAGTTACATAACACATCCCATAAGATTTTTACCTTGGTGAAATAATAGGTAACCGAGAGCTCACCCTACTTAAGAGAATAGAGATCAGTATACAGTTGTAAAATTCTCATATTGTCACCTTGAGAGAAGCGATTGCGTAGGGCAGTCCAAACATCAGATGCTTTGGTGAGCCATATGATGCTCGTTGCAATTTCAGGAGTTACCGCATGATTGATCCAAGAGTGTAATAAGTTGTTACAACGTTTCCAGGCAGCAAAGTTAGGATCAGATTCAGCCGGTTGCGGAATTGTGCCATCTATGAACCCGAGCTTGTTCTTCATTTCGGACACCATAGTCATAGCTTGCGCCCAATCGTGGTAGTTCGAACCGTCGAGAGCAGCGATAACAATTTTGTTTGACGGATTCTCATTAGAATGTATAAAATAGGGATTAGAGAAATCGTGAGCACATGAGACGGTGGAGGAGGTGACTATGACCGAGGAAGAGGAAGTTGCGGAAGCCGAAGTCGTCATAAGTGCTAACAACAATTCAGAAACCAGAAATAGAGAAACAATAACAGCAAACCAATAGTAACAAACCAGCAGTAACAAACAAGTAATACAATTAACAGTTTAGAAGAAGAAAACGCAAACCAGCAGCGAACCAGCAGTAAAACGTGATTCAGAGAGTTCGATTGAGAAGCCAAAAACGCGATTCAGTTCGAAAGAGAGAAGGTTTCGTGAAGCCAGAACCAAAACGTGATTCTTCAAACAGAGGAAAACACGATTCAGAAGCAGAGAAATAGAGATTGGTGATCCTGATTCTGGGTAGCGATGAGCATGGTTTGAGAAGAAGGAGTGTTACTGAGACGAAACGCAAGGAGGAGGCGTCGTTTTTGTTTGAGGAGAACGTGTGAGTGAACTGATTGGAAATACCCAATCAGAGAGAGTATTTTCACTGATACCATGTTAATTTTGTGATTTTCTGTGTGTCTATAATAAAGCACACTCACATCTATTTATAATAGAAATAGGAATCAATTACAATAATACCTAATTGATACTAATTAATCCTAATTGATATGGAAAATCATATCTGATATTCTAACAGATATTAATAAATACTAATTGATATGATAAATATATTCTAACAGTAATCACCATGTTTGTGATTGTGACCATGAAACACCATTATTATTATCATACATAATTGAAGACCTAAAATAATTTCTTAACACACTGAAAATCAATGTTATTAAAACCAGAAAGGACCGACCAGTTATTGGATTATATTTACCGTTAAACCACTACTTACGTCATCAAACTGGATAGAACCCAGTCAAGTTCGTTTGAAGCAGCTCGATTCGGGCGCACCCTTTTCTATTAAAATTTGAATACGCGCTTAAATTCTGTAACTTTAATGCACATATCAGCTGTGAAAATTCGGATGCACTGAGCCAATTTTCGAGACCAACACCAGTGGCTGCTAACACACGTGCACGGGAAATGATTAATACTTATAGAAAATGCAAAAAAACAATACTTGTGGAATCTATCCCAGGTTTTGTAGTTTCACAAAACCACTCTTAGCCACCACACCATAGTGACTGTTTGAATTGTTGTTTGTAAATATAATATTAATTGCATATTAAGTTTGCATATTTTATCCACTGACTAGACACCTTGACCGAGTTGATGGCCGGTTCGAATTTGAAAACATTGGGGAAACTTTTCTAGTTAATCTTGATGTTATCAGTAAAAATTATTAGTATGGTTTCATAAATTAGCAAAGCTGGTTTGCTTTGTTATAAAAAATGGGTGTTTGTACATCAATTCAATGCATGGAATTTAAAACCCTATCTAATTGGAACTTGCTTTTCCCTCTTGAAAAAAGAAATCTCTTAACTTTGTTGAAATTATTCATTATAGGAAATTGAGTCATTATAGTCAAGTGTAGGTTGAGTGGGATGAATGAGAGAAAGGATAAGCTGCATGATAGGATCTTAAATATATGAAGGGTAAGGGAATAAACCGTAATGGGAGGGAAATGAGAGATTGTTGTAACCAACTTGCTTATGTGGCAAATTGGAGGGAAAGTGGATGAGTTAGTTGAGGTTATAAATAGTAGTGGGAGGGAATTGAGAATTAAGCAAGAATTAAGAATAGACTTAGAGTCTTCTGGGAGAGTTAGGCCTCTCAAAGTGCCTGTTATCTTTACTTTCTCTGTAATTTTCTAATTTACACCATGAATACACATTTTCATAATTTTCATTGAGTCATGAAGAATTCTGATTTTTCCGGTACCTATCAATTGGTATCAGAGCACTCGATCCTGAGTGCTCGGAGGAAGAAGAGAGACGCTGCCGGTGCACCGAGAATACGCAACCAACGCCTCGAAGCATACAGAGAACGTTTGTGGCATAATGGTGCAACCAGAGAATCGTGTCGTCGCTGTGACACCAACGCAACAGCAGCAGGCTACAAGGTTTATGATCCAGGTCAAGGCGAAATAGGTGTGAATTCAAGAAGAAAGATCCGTGAAGAAGAAAAAGAAACAAAACGAAGGCCACACGCTGAAATAGAATTAAAGCATTTGATTCCAGGTGCTCAAAGAGACATAGCAGGCAAGAAAATGGAGGTTAGAGCAGAAGGTCTTGAGAATCGTATGGATGCTGTTGAAAAGAGGATTGGAGGTAACGATGGCGAAGGTCATCAAGCTACTAGATGAGATCACTGACAGACGCAAGTACTGTTGCTCGAAGAAGAAGAATCGTGAAAGAGAGAATGACGGTGGTCAGGGAGATGAAATCGTTGGTAACCTAGACCCACCGTGGAAGCCAACGATGATGGATGATCTGAGAGAGCGGGATTCGACAGAAGGTTCATTGTCGTAGAAGCCAGACAGTAGCGAGACCATGACGATGGATTCACCGTCGATTGATTTGGGGGAAATCTCTTTCTCTTGCGTGACAGATTGGTGCGACAGAGCGGAGGTAGAAAAGAAGAGGGGAAAGAACGACGAGGCACCAGGGGAGAGGCGACGCGACGGCAGGGAACCGCCGTTGGAGACACCGGAGCGCGCCGTCACTGTGGCGGACGCGGTGCAGCTTCCTCGCGAATTGAGAGTTGCAGCGTGCGATAGGGAGAAGAGGAAAACAAAGGTTAGTAGGTCTTTTCTTTGGGCCAGGCCCAAGTCAAGGTTAGTAGGTCTTATTTGTTTGATATAAAGAGGGAGTTGTTAAAAGAAAAAGGGGAGGTGTTAAAAGAAAAAGCTGCAAAGGAAAATAACCTGTTTGGGTTTAGTTGGTCCAAAAGGAAAGTGGATCTCACTTTTAATTCAATGGGCCAGACCCACAATTTTATAATTACACCTACTATATTTACTAAGAGTGGAGGGTTGTTGCAAGTAGAAAAGAAAATAGACCAAAAGAATTTTATTGGGTATGATTGGGCTCAAAATCCAGAGTTGTCCATAAATTTTCAAGCCGATGCAAGTGTATTTGGGTTTGTTGGTGCTCCTAAAATTTATGTGGATGTTTTAGCTGTTGTTACATTTAACAAAAATAGAAAAGCCACAATACTCTATTATTTGCTCAACAATATAACTGAATGGAGGGCGTTTGATCCGGAAGGCCACTTTACGGTTTCATGCATTACTTGGTCATCATGCTTCAAGCTTTGCGATCCCGGCAGAAGACTATTAATTATTTGCTTTCGGTATCTTCACCTTGAGGACAAGGTGAATGTTTTAGGGGGGAGTATTGATAGGATCTTAAATATATGAAGGGTAAGGGAATAAAATGTAAGGGGAGGGAAATGAGAGTTTGTTGTAACCAACTTGCTTATGTGGCAAATTGGAGGCGAAAGTGGATGAGTTAGTTGAGGTTATAAATAGTAGTGGGAGGGAATTGAGAATTAAGCAAGAATTCAGAATAGACTTAGAGTTTTTTGGGAGAGCTAGGCCTTTCGAAATGCTTGTTATCTTTACTTTCTCTGTAATATTCTGTTTTACACCATGAATACACATTTTCATAGTTCTCATTGAGTCATGAAGAATTCTGATTTACCCGGTACCTATCAGTGCAGTTTTTAGAAAGTGATTTTCGGTGGCCAAAGGAAAAGTAAATCTACATAAATGTTTCTTCCTTTGGTTGTTTCTGAGACAGAATAAATATCATTTCCATCTTGTAAACTGTTAAACTGGTCCACGACTACTTATTCTATCCATGTAAAGGTCAAATTGGGATATTCTCATGATATACATATTTGCAGAGAGTGGTTCTTTCCATGGTTTTTTTTTTTGGTGAGAGGTTCTTTCCATGATTTAACTACTAACTTACTGTAGTGGAGGAAACCCTCAAATTCAATCAAGCGGTGATCTGGGTACTAATTCCCATTTCAATATGCCAAAGGGTGAACTGCTTTCATGCATTATGGAGTGGTATGTTTATAGATTGGTTGAATTGCAAATCTCCTAGGCACATTCTTCGTTATAATTAAGATTGGGTCTTTGGTATCTATTTGGTGTAAAGCAGTGGAGTTTCAGACTTTCAGTAATAGATATGTTAAGGCATTGGGAAGCTTTGTTCCGTTGATTTTCTCTCCTTTTTTTTTTTGGATGAAAGGACTCCTTATTTGTAATTTCTTTTTCCTTTTATGCTCAATAAATCTGTTATCTTATTTATGAATGAAAGTGCTTTTAATTCTAGATATTACTTGGTACCAAGCACGAATAAATTCTTGATTAGAACTTGTTATATCTCTGCAACTCGGGATGGGAAATTTTGACACACGCCCCATTTTTTGAAATTTTATGTGCATTTTTTGAAAATTTCGATGGTTCGGGGAGCCCTCAACCGAACTTGTTTGGGAGCCCTCAGCCGAACCAGTTAAATAGTCTTCGTCCCCAAATTGGTTCGGTTGTCTGCAACCGAACCATGGGAAAGTGCAAAAAAAACGAAATACTCACTAATAAAACACACAAATGGAAGAATACGAGAGTGAGAGAAGAGAGCTGGGTGAGAGTACGGATACGGTTTGGTTGTGTTTGGAGGAGGTGAGATTGAGAGGGAGAGTGAGAGTAGGATTCGGTTGTGGTTGTGTTTGGTTGAGAGTGAGAGTGAGAGTGAGAGTGGGAGTGAGAGTGAGAGTGAGAGTGAGGGGGGTGAAGGGGGTAGGGAGGGAGAGTGGAGATGGAGTATTTTTAAGTTAGGGGTATTTTTGGAGATTTAGGAGTTTAGGGGGTGTGTGTTGAGTAGGAGGGGGTCGGGAAAAGTCAAACCTGAAAAAAATCATATTATCCTGGTCCAGCCCCGCACCTGGTCTTTCCTCTTCATCGTTCTTGAGGTTTTATTTCTCAAAGGTTAGAGTCTGAAGCCTCCAAATTATAGCAGATCAACATATTATAATTGTTTGACCCTACTAGCTTTTAGCGTTTTTTCACTAGCTTATAGTGTTTTTCAAAATGCTACTTGAAGTAACGTTTGAGCTTATAGCTTACATCGTTTCATTTTTTCTTTCAACTTTACCCTTAAGACTTTAACTAATTTCCTAATTTATCCTCCATTAAATGAATTTTCTCTCATTTTTTAAACAATAATTACCAAAGTCTATTTAAATAATTTTATATTTATAAGCTACTTCAACCGCTACTCTTACCAACCACTTTAAATTCAATTCGCTAGCTTATTCTCTATTAGCTATCCGCTAAGTTAGTTTATTCGCTATCCGCTACTTTTTGCCAAACAGAGTCTAAAGTACTAGGCTTAAATATATTTTTAGCCCCTGCAAATATGGGGTCTTTTGATTTTAGTCTCAGCAAAATATTTTTTTAAAAAGGTCCCTACAAATATCAATCTTTTCATTTTAGTCTTTCTGTTAACTCCTCCATTACAAAAATGCTAATGTGTCAAACAGAACTCATATATGGCTTTTTTTAATAATTTCTTTTTATTTTAAAACTCATTATTGGCATCCACATTGGTGAATTGGATAAAATTGTGATTTTTTATTTTTATTTTTCATTTTCATCTCTCTCTCTCTCTCTCTCTCTATTGTACCCTATCAATAACGTGAGGGTCAAAATCACAACCATTGACTTTCCCTTCGAGCTCGTATTGAATTTTGACATGTTTGGAAGCAGAGTCGGACGCAGTCGAGTGGAATTGATAGGAAGATAGAGAGAAAAGGAGGGTGCTTGAGAATCACATTGTGTGGGGTTTTCAAGCTAACACCAAATCCATTGAAGAATAAGAAGCATAGACACTCATCATCACAAATTTGCAGAGAGAGACTGATCAGTTCATATTAATGCACTCTTTATAGATTTTCACTTAGTGATTTTAGTTATGCTTTGTACATAATATTTAAGCCTTGGCACGTTTCTCGACTTTTGGTCTTATCTATCTCTCTCTCTCATGAATGTTTTGGACAAAGAATTTAATCTAAACCCAGAACAGCAATAAGAAAGAAACAAAAGGGGGGGGAAGGGGGGGGGGGTGTATTGTACCCTATCAATAAAGTGAGGGTCAAAATCACAACCATTGACTTTCCCTTCGAGCTTGCATTGAATTTTGACATGTTTGGAAGCAGAGTGGGGACGCAGACGAGTGGAATTAATAGGAAGTTTGAGAGAAAAGGAGGGTGCCCGAGAATCACATTGTGTGGGGTTTTCAAGCGAACACCAAATCCATTGAAGAATAAGAAGCATAATCACTCATCATCACAAATTTGCAGAGAGAGACTGATCAGTACATTTTAATGCACTCTTTATAGCTTTTCACTTGGTGATTTTAATTGTGCTTTCTACATAATATTTAAGCCTTAGCACGTTTCTAGACTTTGGGTCTTATTTGAGCAGTATAGCAATTTCTTGATTAATTGTTGTTTTTATTGCATATTAACACCTGTTTACTCTGATGGATATAACTTTGACTGTGGTTATCCAATTGAGGCGTGGAAGCATGCGTTGGAAAGCTAAGGAACATAGCTACAATTCTCCTGTTGAACTCGAAACCCAATTATGAAGTATGGAAGGTCAAAACTGTGAATTACCGAAGCAGTCTAGTCAATTACGGGTTTATGAGCTAATTACTATTTGTTATCGGGATTTTATCCAAGAACATATTTAGGGATTAGGTTTTTCGTTTTAGTCTTATATATTTGGCTGGTCAGAAGCTGCTTGACTCTCTTACGCATTCCTAATTTTAGTTTTACATTTTGTGCCCTAACTACCATGGGAGCTTAAGGCCCTAAATCAATCTATTGGTGAAGGGTGTTGCTGTAAGGATTTTGAGGTTATGTGATTAATATTTATTTCGTTTTTATGGTTTTAATTTTTACTCTATCAATTTTATCTCTGTAACTTTTGCTGCAAATTCGGTTTGTGTTTTGCTTAATTACTCAAACTCTGTTATTTGCTTATGTGATTCGTTTTATAATCCAGTTTTGCTGAATCACTTAATCATGATTCTGTTTTGCAACTTTCACTATTCAAACTAGTTATCACTTGTTTAATTTAGTTTGGATAGGAATTGATGGAGTCTATGACACTGGTTTATAGGATTGATAGAATTTAGTTATGACGTTAATTGTGTTATTGACGCTTGCTTTAAAACAGTGTGAATTCGTATAAACTGTCTAACCTTTGTTCACTTAGTTATGATCAATCAAGAATTATCAAGCTTGCACGAATTTTTATTTTAGAATTGATGATAAGTCCAAGAAACACATTCGAAACCAATGGATTGATTGTCTCTCTAAATTGTTGAACTCCCTTAAACAAAGACTGTTTCCTTCAAAACCTCTTTCTTATTGTTTATTTTTGTTCTCGATTTTGGTAATTTCAGTATTTAGAGGTCCTCGAGAGACAACCAAGGTCTCTTACCTTGATACTATATTTACCCTTTTTAATTATTTTGACCCGCGTACGAACGCTGATCAAAGGCTAGTGAGAGGAAGAGAGAATCGTGGTGAATAACAACAGAACTCTCTCACGTTTTGCGAGAGAAAGATCAACGAGAGGAAGAAAGAACTACAGTGCCCACTTTTTTGCAGATGGATGGTTGTTTCCTGGATATAAGATGAAGAAACCCTAATTAATTTGGGATCTCACGATTTTATCCTGAACTCAAATTTAAGGCACAAGAGAGGGGGGGTTTGAATTGTGACACATTTTAAAATTCCTTTCTAGACTCAAATTCTTTGAGAAACTTGTTTTTTTTAATGTAATTATGATTTTGTCAAATATGTATTGTTGAGATGAATTAAGTTGTTTCTTACAGTGGTTGTTAAAATGTTTTCTTTAAGAAAATAGTGAGTGATGAAAGCTATAAAGAAAATAGTAAAGATCACACAAAGATTTATAGTGATTCACCCTAATCGTCAAGGGCTACATCCACTCCTCAAGGGCTACACACTAATAGTTTTCTTAGCACAATTCTATCAGTTGTCACACTAATTTTCTACAAGTTCTAGCAACTTAAACCTCTAAGAAAACCCTCTTAGACTTCTTCCCTAACAATACAACAACCGATGCTTATTGTTTAGAAATTACACATAAGATAAAATAGCTTAATCAAAAATACATTTATCAATCGACACCAAGCTACGAACACACTCAATAAAGTCCAAGAGGGGTTGATTGAAGTGAGTGTGTTTTGGAGAGAAGATAGACTTACTCAGAAGCTCTTGAGAAGCTTCTGTTGTCTTGACCAATTTTACTTGAAGTCTCTCTTAAGAGTTTCTGAGGCACTCCATGATGTGTTTATAAGCCATTTTCTCAAAAAGAGTCGTTGGAACACTTAAGCAAAGAGGATTATAACCATTGTTCTTCTAGCGTCTAGACGAGTACAATGCAGTAGGGATTCGTACACTGCTGCAGGTGACCATTTAGAGCTTCTAAGCTCGTTTACAAATGAAATCCTTTTGTGGTGGCTTTTGTGACTTTGACCACTTCTTCGTAGGACATTACACTTGTTGATGCGTCATTTTGACCGTTGAGAGAGGAACAACAATCTTCATTTATGCATCAAGAGCCTGGTGTGAGAAAAAGTAATGTGCAAATGTACACAGTCTACAACAATTAATATAGAGAAGATGAGATCGTACCCACAGGGATTAGATTAATTTCCTATGCTTAAATATATAAAGATTAGTGTGAGAGTAGCCAAATAACAATTGATGGATGGTGGTGTGTAAACAGAATGTAAACAAGTTATATAAGATGTATGAAAGCAGTGGAGAATGATAGTTGAGATGTTTCTCACCAAATAAGTTACTTTCAATAGTTTTGTGTTCATATGTGATGCAGGTGCACTGAATGCTGTTGCATTAGAAATGTGCTTTTCAGTCACTGTCTTCAGAGTTTCATTACAAGCTTCTTATGTCTAAGAATGCTAAATAAGTTCACTCTTGTATTTGAAGTACCCACAGTATCACCCTATGGACTATGCTATCGTATGTCTAGGTCTTAGCATGGTTTTAATAAAGTTTCCTTGATTAAAACACTTACCCATATTAGTTCTTGAGTTCTAGTTATAAACCATTTCTGTATTTTTAACTCTACTTATTCTAAGTGATCAACCTCAAAATAAGTGTTGAAATAAGTATAAAACAAGAACTAAAATGCACACATCATATATGAACACAAGAACCTATTTAAAAGATCATTATAAGGTTTAAAACATCCCAACCAAAAGACTTTAGCTCATGTTAGACATTGCAAGACATATATAAACTGAAAGGATCATATTCATATAATTGGAATCACAACAAAAGTAAACAACAAGGTAAAAGTTACACGGGTTGAAGTCCTTTTGCATGAGTTCTTCCAAGCAATGCAAGTGCATCAACTTCACTGCATTCAGCTAGCACTGCTTAATTGTATTGAAGTAAAGAAAGACGTTGTCAAGTTCTTCCTTGCCTTCTTACAAGAGAAAACGAAAATTAAAACTAGTCTAAGATATGTAATGAAAGTGTAATGGAATGTGTTTTGCAAATGAAGGGTGAAGGTCTTTATATAGGTTTCAAGTTGAGCTTTCCTTCATGTGAGGGTTTACTTGAAGATGAATGTAGGGTTGCCTTTATCTCTCCAGCCCATAAAGTAGTTCAAACCCATCACTCAACCAAGAAGGGAGGTCCAATAATGGATGAACATGTGTCCCTAGGTGAGTGACACTTCAAAGCTATCTTCTAAGGTAGGCGGCGAAATTTGCAAGTTGCATGTGCCTTTATGACTAAGCATGATGTCATCAACTAAAGGCTTGGTGCATTTTGATGGTCCAAGGATGCTTTATGTTTCCAGTGCAGGTGCACCTAGTGTAGGTGCACTGTTGAGTTCTGGTTGTTTCATGATGCAGGTGCATCTAATGCAGGTGCACTGTTGTATCCTGGTGCAGGAGCATCAACTGCAGGTGCACTGAACAAACACATCAAAATACAAAAATATATGCCAAATGCTTAATCATGAGTATAACCCTTCGTTAAACTCTGAATGTTGTTATTTTATTTATTTAACTTATAATTACTACTTATTTTTACTTAGAACTAAATAATTATTAGGTTCAAATGCGTAAATAACTCTATATAAAATAGAGTTATCAGAGCCCCTGCAGTAGCTTCTGAACATTGCCTTCTCAGAAACTTTCTGAGATACCTTCTGAAAAACTTCTACGGTATCTTCTATGTTATCTAAAACATGATTTCATGTCCTTACTGAAGAGTGCATTGTTGCCATTCATTCCTTCGCTTTATATCATGCCCATTCAATATTGTTTCCTTGTTGTTATTTTCTGGGCACCTCTTTGAGCCTTACAATCATCTTCTAAAGCTCAAGGTATCTTCTCATGGTGTTCTTATGTCTAGCACATGTTCTTCTTGGGATATAATAATTTATACCTGTCTATAAGATCACTCAAGAAGACTCATTAGAACACTAATGAATCAAAAAAGCGTAACAAAATTATCAAAACTATTTGTTCTCATCAAAACGCGACTTAGGGATTTTGCCTCATCATACCCATGTCACTATTTTTAAAGTTAAAAGAAAATTAAAAGTAATTATTTGGCAAAGACAAATGGCAGTTCTGTTAGACAACTCAGCAAACCGTTAACGAAGATTTAACAGAAAAACTAATCTCAAAAAAATATTTGCAACGAGTTATATAAAAATAAAATTTTAGAGGGATTAAAATCAAATGACCCTACATTTGCAGGGACCAATAACATTTTTAAGCCAAAACACTATGAATACAACTAGAATAGCATGGTAGTTAGATTAATAAATTTCAAATAGCATATTTTAGAAAATGAGGATATGAATCAAGAGAAAACACAAAGGAAAAGAAAAAGCAACCTACGACGGTGTTGCTCCTCAGGATGAGAAACACATGAAAAGGAATGAGATGGTACATGTGGTTCAGTGAAGATGGAGAAGAGAGAGATTTTGGTGCAGATAAAAATAGATATTCCGTGGTTAGATGGTGAAGAAGAAAAATGGAGGATTATGGAGAAATGGAAAAAGAGAAAAATGAAAAAAAAAACTCTTAACTTGATTTGGTATCTATGTCACTAACTAAAATCAAATGACTTTATATTTGAAGGGGTTAAAAACATAATTAAGCCCAAATAATAGATCAGTTATATATATATATATATATATATATTCATAAAAAAGAAAATATTCAATGCTTATTGTTTAGAAATTACACATATATAAAATATGTTTGTTCTGATTCTAAAAAAAATGGGGATTAGGTTGATTCAAAAATGAAAGGGGCCGGTTAGAGTTGAATGCTGCAAACTAGGGGGGTTAGGGTTTTGATTCAGCCAAAAACAAAAGTAGAGAAGAAGAAAAACACTTACCATTTAAGAAGAATTAGAGAGTAGAGCAAGTGAGAAGCGAGAGGCGACTGAGAGATCAGAGTAGGTCGCTGATGGTAATGGTGCTTCGAGCAAGGCGGCAGGTGATCCAGAGGTGATCATGGAGGGATGGCAAAAGAGGTGAGGGTTGTGGTGGTGGTTGAAAGATAGAGTGGTGTCGCTGCCATGACCGTCCCAGACAATTGAGAGACCTTGTTCAAATTTTAAAAATAGGGTCCCTCGCTAATAGGGCTTAACGTAATTTATTGTGGGGGTCAAAATCGTCAACGAATATAACCAATAATCAAATATAAAAAAAGTAAATACAAATTAAAAAAATACTATAGCTACAAACAAAACTAAATTTCTAAAAAAAACTATTTTAATTTGTCACTAGAAATTCAGTTAAGAACTCAAAATTATAATATTCTTAAAAAACAATATAAATTAATTAATTTTGTTTTAAAAGTTTGGAATTAATTTATGGAAAGTTTCAAATATTTATTCAAAACAACTTTTGCTAAAAACAATACATTTTCTTGGTTGAATACTATTGCGGCCGGTTTCTCTGGATGAAAAAGGGTCGAACGCTTTTCTTTGTGTGATTAGAGAGTTTGAGTTGAAAGAATAATTCTGGATCCGTTTATTGGCCTCAAGGGCGTGTATTTATATTACAGGGTACATAAATGCTAATTATTACAAACTTTATGGCCGAGTTGACCGTTACAGACAGGGGAAGGAAATCAGGGATATTTTCCCTTGATTATGCTCCATTCCTTTTCTGGGGAGGAGGAGGCATGACTTTTGGAGGCCGATCGGTCCCTCTCTAGGCGGAACCCTTCAAGAGGCGAGCAGATGTTGGGCCGGTCAATTCTGGCCGGAACAGAGCCCTTCAAGCGGCGAGCGCGTAGTGCAAAGTTGTTCAATCAAGTGGAGCCCGGCGTTGGCTATTGCCCTTCAGTTCGCTCGGACTTAGTCTTTGATGCTTAACCCTTCGGTTTGGAGGACTCCATATGTTCGTCTCCTTGGCTGGTGAATAGTACTTTCTTGATTTTTGTTGATTTCTGGACATTGATTGTGCAAGTAGTCGATTTGACATTTCGACGGTCTGACTTCTAACCCTTGACCATTGAATGCGTTGGTTCTTCATTTGACTCACCGTTTTCGTTGCCTTTCATAAATGTAGCCTTGGTAACTACCTCTGGGTCTCTGCTATATATAGGGTTGGATGCTTTTCGCTAAGTATCTCCATACCTTCCTCGCTTTTCCTTCTCTGTTTGGTTGGAGCCTCCGTCTTTTCTTTCCGGGGGTCGTCTTGGTGGAGGCCTCATCATGCTTTGGGGGCGGTTGGAGCCCTTCAGTTCCTGGACTTTTGACAGCGTGTCCTTGTTGGTGAGCTTTCATTTATGTGATGCCCAGGTTTAGGAATGTTCAGTGAACTCGAATGGTTTTCTCCGGTACAGATGATTTTGGGCGACTGCTGGGGGAAGGGTCCTCTTCGAATGTTCTCCCGTGGGTCCAGTGTTTCCATTGAAGAGACCACTTGTTTTAGGGCAGCTCCCGGGCCCAGTCTTCTTCTGTTCCTCCGGCTTGTTGCCAACTTCTCTGCCTTGCGGGCCCTGAAAAAAGGAGAAAGAATCAAAGAGAACAAGTTTTCCTGTTAGCTTGTAATATATGTAATTTTTGCTTTTTTCTTCTCTTGCTGTTGAAAACTGGATGTAATCCTTGCGTCATTATTGATATAAATAATTGTTCGGTTTAACTTTTGTCTGGGGTCTCGTCCGACCGGGATTTTGTTTTTTCTTTGTCTTTTGACGCTTAAGATATCAGGGTATCCCGCTTCAGTGTCACTTCTTAGAGTTTTGAGATTAGAATGCCTGTGCGCCCAGCGAGGGGTGGCCCCGCTGGGAATCTTTTTGGTCTTTTACTGGTGAATGCGCCTCGCGTTTGGTGCCCGACGGTGAAGTTCGGTTTTACCCAGTCTTCACCTATCGGGACTTTATGTTTTCCTTCTTAGAGCAACTTCGACCTTTCGGTCAGGTTGAGGCGCCTCGCCCGGTTTTGCCTTTTTATCTAAGAACATTCCTCATAGTGCGGCAATTGCGTCAATTTTGCTTATTTTCCGTGAGGTTCTCCCAAGGGTGGGGCGGAGGCTCGTTAGCCCCGCCTATTGCCTGTCGGGACTTGATTTTTTTGCCTAAAAGTAACATCGAGACGTTGCTTGGTTCTTACCGCTTCGGGACTTTCGTCTAGGATTGTTGGGTGCATTCTAATTTTTTTGTAAATGACCATTTCATTGAAAACATGGGACGTACAAAGTTTTTGCGGCCCTTGTTTGGGCGTTACAAAAAAGGAGTACATTATTTTTTCTAGCTGTAGTAAAACCGGAGGTTTGTGGCATTCCACGATCTGGGGATGTTCCCGCCATCCAATTTTTCTAATTTGTATGCTCCTTTGCCGATTACATCTCTGATCTTGAATGGGCCGTCCCAGTTTTGTGATAGTTTTCTTGCTGCTCCTGTCTTCATAGTCTGCTTGAGCACGAGGTCGCCCGGTCTGAATTCCTGTGGTCTCACTTTAGTGTTGAATTTCCTAGTTGCTCACTGTTTGGCTGCTTCCTCTTTTACTTTCGCCCCCGCACGAACCTCGTCAAGCAAGTCAAGATTGGATCGTAACAGCTCTTCGTTGGCTCCTTTCTCGATTAGCAATTTCCTTGGGCTTGGTTCCAAGATCTCTACCGAGATCATGGCGTCGCTCCCGTACGTAAGTTTGAACGGAGTTTCTCCAGTCGCCGACTGCACAGTGGTGTGCTAGGACCAGATCACCGAAGGGAGCTCCTCGGCCCAATTACCTTTGGATTCATCTAGTCGCTTCTTCAAGCCGTTTAGCAGCACTTTGTTCGCCGACTCAGCTTGCCGTTCGTCTGAGGATGTTCCACCGAAGCGTACACTTGTTGGATCTTTCATGTTTCGCAGAAGGAGGCCACTATTTCTGACGCGAACTGGGTTCATTTGTCGGTTATGATGGTCTCCGGCACGCCGAACCTACATATTAGTTTTTTCCAATAAAATCTTTTTACCTTCTAGGCAGTGATCTTGGCCACTGGCTCAGCCTCGATCCATTTGGTGAAGTAGTCAACAACCACTACAAGGAACTTTACTTGTCCTGCTGCTGGGGGAACGGTCCTAGGATGTCGACTCCCCAGGTGATGAACGACCATGCAAGTGAGATGGCTTGCAGGTTTGTTGGTGGCGCTCTGGGGATGTTGGAGTGGCGCTGGCACTTGTCACATCTCTTCACAAATTCTATGGAGTCTTGTCTTATGGTTGGCCAGTAGTACCCGACCCTTGTGATTTTGGATGCTAAGGCTCGGCCGCCGATGTGGCTTCCGTAGATTCCCTCGTGAATTTTCCGGTTGATTTCTTCCGCTCGGTTGAACGTTACGCATCTGAGGAGGGGTGTTGAGAACCCCCTTATGTAGAGTTCAGATACGATCAGAGTGTATTTGCTGACCATTCTTGCTAGTGTTCGAATCTCTTCCATTGTTGTTTAGAGCTGCTCGCCTTTGACCATTCCTACTTCTATTGCGAGGACCTGTACTTCATCTATGCTCGGTTGCTGGATTGTTTTTGGATGACTGTTCGGTTATTGCCGGGCGCTTTGGTGCTGTCGAGTTTGGGCAGTATGTCAGCCCTACTGTTCTGCTCTCTGGGCACATGCGTTAGTTCAAAGGTTTTGAAATTTTCGTTCAGCCTCTGTACTTTCTCACGGTATTTTATCAACATTTCGTCCCTTGCTGTGAATGTTCCGGTGACTTGGCCAGTTACTAGTAGAGAGTCGTCCTTGCCTTCAATTCTCAATGCCGACTTCGGCGGCCAAAGTCATGCCTGCTATCAAAGCTTCGTATTCTGCTTGGTTATTGCTGGCCTTCCAACCGAGCCTGAGAGATTGCTCCAACAATACCCTGCCCGGTCCCTCTAGGGTTATTCCGGCTCCGCTTCCTCTTAGGTTGGAGGAGCCGTTGACGGAGAGAACCCAAGCTTCCGCCTCTTTTCCTTCCTCGGCTCCTTTGCGGACTAACTCTGCTGCGAAATCTGCTAGTGCCTGTGCTTTGATTGGACCTCTTGGCTCGTACCGGATGTCATATTCTGATAGTTCAACCGACCACGCCACCATCCTTCCTGCTAAATCTGGTTTGCTGAGTACTTTCTTTACCGGGAGGTCAGTTTTGGCCGTTACTTGGTGACTCTAGAAGTACTGTCTAAGTTTTCTGGCTGCTAAGACTACTGCGAACGCTGCTTTCTCGATCTTCTGGGCGCTGTTGTTTGTTTTTCTCCTGGATTAGCACTGCACTGCATAAGTTTTCTGAGATGGCTAGGTAGAGCAGCAATGGTTCTCCCTGTATAGGGGCGGCCAGGATGGGTGGAGTTGCTATGAACCTCTTGATTGCTTGGAAAGTCTGTTCACATTCTTCGGTCCACTGGAAGGAGGTGTTTTTTCTCAATAGTTGATAGAGAGGCTTGATTTTGTCTGCCGGTCGGGCCATGAAGCGAGACAGTGCTGCAATTCTTCTTGTTAGGATTTGCACTTCTTTGGCCTGCTCCGGGCTTCGCATGTCAATGATTTCCCTACATTTGGAAGGGTTGGCTTCGAGCCGTCTGTGGGTGAGGACAAAATCGAGGAACTCCCCTGCTTGTATGCCGAATGAGCACTTGTTTGGGTTGAGCCTTAAGTTGTGTTTCTTCAATAGCTGGAAGACTTTATCAAGGTTGGCTAGGTGCGTCGCATCTGTTTCGGCCTTGACTGCCATGTCATCTACGTAGACTTCTATCGCCTTTTAGATTACTTCTTTGAAGACCCTGTCCATCAGTCACTGGTAGGTGGCTCCTGCATTCTTCAGACCGAAAGGCATGACCTTGTAACAATAATTTGAACGATCAGTCATGAAGACTGTTTTTTCATCATCTGTAGAACACATCTAGATTTGATTGTATCTGGAATAAGCGTCCAGGAAACTCAGCATCTTGTATCCCGACGCTCCGTCTACTGGCTGTCGATGCTCGGCAGTGGATAAGAGTCTTTGGGGCAAGCTTTGTTCAAATCGGTGTAGTCCACGCACATTCTCCATTGCCATTGGCCATTCTGACCATCACTGGCTGTTATCAGCTTGCCGGTCTCTTCTTTTATAGCTATTGTCTTCTCCTCCCCTGTCTCCTCTTCCTTTGAGCTACAGGTCTAATAGTGGGGGTCAGTGATAAATGATGGCAAATAAAGTTTGGGTCTATATCTGGCATGTCCTGGGGGGACCATGCGAAGACGTCAAGGTTATCACAGAGAAACCTGGCGAGCTCCCGCTCGGTATTTGGAAGTAGACTGGTCCTATCACGATCTTTTTGAGGCTGCCTGCCGGTTTTGGCCGCTTTACTTCTCTCGCGGGGTCGTACAACCTGGGGTCCAGGTCTAAAAGTCCGATGTCCTGGGGTTGCATTGTGTTACTTGCGTGCAGTGGTCTGGTCTCCTCTGAGGGTGGCTGTCTTACGGTCCAACAATGGGAACTTCATGCAAAGTTGTGGATATGACACTATTGCTACTAAGTCGTTCAAGGCCGGTCGGTCGAGAATCGCGTCGCACGCCGTTGGGGTGTCGATCACCATATACCTTAGTGTCTCCGTTATTTGCTGTCTTGCTCCTCCGAATGTTGTGGGGACGTCAAGGTAGCCGTATGCTTCTGCTTTGTGGCCGGTGAAACCTACTAGGACGCCGGGGTAGTCTTTTATGGCTTCATGCGGGATTTGTAGAAGTTCCAAACATCTCCAGTATATGATATTGACAGAGGTGCCCCGTCGATGAGCACTCGGTGGATGTTGATGCCTCTGATTGCCACCGTTATTACGAGGGGGTCTCCCTCATGGATTCCTTTGAAGTCTTCTACGCTGAAGGTGACAACAGAATACCCAGGCGCTACAAACGGACTATCAGTATTCAAATTCATAATGGAACGGGTGTACCTTTTTCTGGCGTTCATTGATGCTCCCCCTCCAGCGTATCCCCCGGAGATCGTTGCAACGTGACCCTCCGTCGTTGTAAGAGCTGGCAAAATGGGCCGAGCCCGCCGGGCTAGGTCGGGCTAGCCCGAAAAATGGAAGGGCTTGGGCCGAAGGAATTGGGGCCATTTTTACACCCGGGCTTTTTAGCCCGAGCCTGTGTAGGGCTAGCCCGGTCGGACCATGGGTAGCCCGCAAGCCCGTGAATTAAAAAAATAAATTGCATATTGCTGCCCAACCCAAAAAAATACGGTGCATGTGCAGCACATTCAAGCATTGGCCGCGTGTTTGAGACTAGAAGAAAACAATGGAGTTTTAAGCTCGCAATACTGTTTGCATTGCATGATGATGCTACAATAATCCAAAGTCACTCTCAAAAGTTGAATAGAAGAATAGAACTAACTGATGCAAATAAAATCTACAAATATACAAAGAAGTTACTCATGCTGCCATGCATATGATCTTTTTTTTTTTGACAAACGTAAATGGTCATGCATATATGTTTACTGATTACTATTTTTGCTTATTTCAAACAATTACATGACAAGTGGTTAAAAAATCGCGCATAATGCGAGCTAGCCCGAAAAGCCCGCAACCCGCATAGGGTCGGGTTTGGGTTGTACAAAGTGAGCCCGATTTTCAATCTGGGCTTTTTAGCCCAGCCCTTAAAAGCCCGAGCCTAATTCGGGCCGGCCCGATGCGGGCCGGGTAGCCCGTTTTTCCAGCTCTAGACTCGTTGTCGTCGTTCCATCCTGGTGGTGGTGCGCTCGCGACATGGTGCGGCGGATCTGGCAGTTTAACTGGCGATCTTCCTTCTGGCGAGTTTCTTCCTTCCGCTGAGAATCTTCTTCCAGGACTCGGGCTAGTCGCAGGGTGTCGTTGAGGTGATCCTGCAATCTCTGAATCCCTAGCTCCTGGTTTTGGATTTGATCTGCCAAGTCTTGGCCTTTCCTTTCCAGCTCCGTATTTTGATTTTGCAGTCATCTCACCACTCGTAGAAGGTACTCCAGGTTGCTGCGATTCTCCGCCGTTTTTGGTGAAATGTTTGAAGCTTCTTCGTGGGACGTGGGAAAGGTTTTACCAGGCCCCACGGTGGGCGCCAATGTTGCATCCGGTTTCTCTTGATGAGAAAGGGCCAAACGCTTTTCTTTGTGTGATCAAAGAGTTTGAGTTGAGAGAATAATTCTGGATCCGTTTATTGGCCTCAAGGGCGTCTGTTTATATTATAGGGTACATCAATGCTAATTATTACAGACTTTGTGGCCACGTTGACCGTTACAGACATGAGAGGGAAATCAGGGATATCTCCCCCCTATTATGCTCCATTCCTTCTCTAGGGAGGAGGCGGCATGTTAGGCCGGTCAATTCTGGCCGGAACAAATACATTCCAAAAAATATATATAATATAGTTATCATTTTACCAAAAGCATTGCAAAAAGAAAAGTTGTAAAAAAAAAGAAGCAACATGCAAGAACGATATATGCATTGCCGAATATATAAAAAAAAAAAGAAAAAAAAAGCTGTAAAAAAAAAAGAAGCAACATGCATTGCGTATGTATAAAAAAAGTTTAAAAGCCATCAGATATTGGGGATCGAACATGGTTTCCCCGTGTTATAATAACCTTAGCTGTAATATCGTCTGCCACTACGTCCGATAGACAGCGTAGTTTGTAATTAGAACAACATTAGTACATACTTTAATATTAAATTTTGGGGCCCTAAAAAATGGTTTTGGGCTTGGGCCCTGTGCAGTAGCACAGTCTGCACAAACCCAGGGCCGGCTCTGGTTGCTGCTGATTGAGAGGGGGAGACGAGAGTGTTCTGTGATGAGAAGTGAGAATGATGGTCGAGTGCGAGAAGAGCAATTTAATGATATCATTGACATTTCCGATGGATTACCGACCAAATAGGCGTCGGTACATATTGACCGAACCAAATTCCATCGGAAACAAAATTGAGAAATGCCTTCACAAATTGCTATATATGTGTCCGTAGGTAATTTTGGTAGGAAAACAAGGGTTTTCTTGTAGTGAACGTCGGCACCAGCGGCAATATTGTCACATGATTTACTCAATGCTCTTTCGCCGTGCGGCGAACAAACGCAGTTGTTTTCGGAAGAGCAGGTGCAATTGCTGTCAATGATCTTACTGTATCAAAAATTTTTTGTTTCCAGATAATCATCAATATCCGAAAGCAGCTATCCAATAATGGAATTCTTTGTTTGAGGAAATTAGTAGCGTTTCCTTCGCCATCTATTACGATTATCGAAATCCCGATGAAGATGATTTTTAGTATCGTCCAAGTTCTGAAATTGAAGAAGATGAGTTTAACCATATTCCAAATCTTGATCCATTTTTAGGTCGTCACCGGAGAAGTTCTGCGAGTGTCGGAGATTCTTCTGCCACCGACTCTTCTTCTAATCAATTAAATTTGAATTTTACTTACAATCTGGAAGAACAGATTTTTACGTCACCTTCTTCCAAATTAGCGCTGCGTAATAAATATATTATTTATTGTTACTTTTTTTTGAAGCAATATTATTTATTGTTACTGTTATTTATATTATTTACTTTTATATAATTGTTAAAAATTAATAATTTCTTGGTGAATGTATATTTTTGGTTTGGCAGGGTGCTGGTGTCGAAAATCTTGGGAAGATCTTTGTTAGGATCATTTGTTTGTTTTTGGCGCCTTCTTCCAACTGCTGGCGAATCAGTTTACTTATCAACTGCCTACTAGGGGTAGGGGTGTTCGCGGTGCGATTTGGTTCGGTTTTGAGATAAAAAGTGAACCGAACTGCAAGGTAAAATTACATGCGGTTTGGTTTGGTTCGGTTGGCTTCCTAAAATAAAACCAAACCAAACCAAACCAATGCGGTTTGGATTGGTTCGGTTGGTTCGGTTTTTTCCAAGACAAAACATGATTTAAAACAAAGTTAAAATTAAGTAACATAAAAAATGGCTAACATAAATCTTTAAGAAAAAATTTACTCAAATATATGTAGTATATAAATTACTCTATTTTAATTCTTTTAAGATAGCTAAGACAATGTTTAAAAGAATTTGAATTAAATATTTTATTGTAATTTTTAAATATAGCATAACAATATGGATTGTTTGTAAGTGAGTCAAAGAATTAATTGGATTTGGCTAGCATGTGAGTGAGAGTTGGGTTTTAGTTACATTTGGGCTAGTAAGTTAGTAAGGAAGGATGTAATTCAACAAGCCTTAGTGTTACTTGCGGTTTGGTTTGGTTTGGTTCGGTTTTTGAAATCAAAACCGCGAACCGAACCGAACCGCGCGGTGCAATGAAAAAAAGAACCGAACAAAACCGATTAGAAGCGGTTTTTTGCGGTTTTCGGTTTGATTTGGTTCGGTTTGCAATTTTCCAATTGGTTTGGTTCGGTTTTGAACACCTCTACTGCCTACGGTCTAACATTTGTTAATAATAGAACGTTAATATATATTGTGTGTGTACGTGTTTGCTAGATAGAAATTCTTATATTTATTCTTATTTTTTATTTTTTTTGATTTATTCTTATTTTTAATATTATATAATAACATTTGACTTTTTTTTTGTACCCCCATATTCTCACCCATACCCCCATATTACGCAAATGGAAAAAATACCCCACAAAAAACTTTTAAAAAGTACAATTCTCATTTACACGTATATCCAGAAATTAGTGAGTTTCTGTCCCTAAATTTTCCGGATTTATACGTATTTCTGGAAAAAAATTGTAAATTTTTCGGAAATATGCATAAATTCGGAATGCAAATTCAAAATTTTTTAAAAAATTTCCGGAAATACGCATAAATTCGGAATGTAAATCCGGAAATTACATTCCGAATTTACGCGTAAATACGCATAAATTTCGTTTTAACTCATTTTTTTTTTTTGGTTTTTCAGTGGCAACCAGTCGAGGAGGAAACTTTGCGCCAAGCGAGGCATCTGGACCTGTGCCTACGAGGATCAGATTGGCTAGACAGGTCGGTCACGCTTCTGAGCGTCGGAGGCGTGTCCGACAGCGACAAGATCAGGAGCAGCCTGCTCAACAGCCAGAGATACCGCAGGCTGAGCAGCCAGAGATACAGCATGCAGATCAGCCGGAGATACCGCTGCCAGAGATACCACAGGCTGAGCAGCCAGAGATACAGGAGCCTGCTGAGCATCAGGCTGAGGCTGCTGCTGAGCGGCCTTTGTTGCACTGCTCTGTGGATCACCGCGTCAGTCGGCTACTGGCTGGGGAGGTAATAATAAGAAATTTATTTATTTTTTACCAAGAATTATTTAATTAGATTAAATTATTTACTAATTACTTTTATTTTTTACAAGACTGAGGTACGTTGAAGGTTGCATCTCACGGGGGGAAGATATCCACTATTCGACCTGAGGTGCACCACCCTCATATTGCAGCATGGTTGGAGCAGGCAAAGCTATTTCAGTTGGACGCCACACCTCTCAACAACATCAACCATGAGCTTGTATCTGCTTTTGTTGAGAGATGGCATTCTGAGACTAGCTCCTTTCACATACCTTGAGGGGAGATGACCATCACATTGTACAACTTGGCTGCGTTGCTCCACTTGCCGCTCACCGACAATCATTTAGCTGAGCCTCTACATCTTTCCACTGCTGAGGCAGTTCAGGCTGGGGTGGATTTTCTCGGAGTAGAAGGGGCGGCCTGCTGAACCGAGTTTAATTCCTGCGGGACTCCGGCATTCAGATTCAGATTTTTAGAGGATGCCTACAGAGATAACACGTACGAGCCTGCTAAGTGGATTGTTCTTATTTGCAATTTCGACATATGTGGCCAGTGGGCTTGGAGTCCAGCTGCTCTGGCATATATGTACGACCAGCTTAACTTGGCCACTTACTTGGACACTAGACATATTTGGCGGATACGCTTCTCTGCTATAGGTAATTAATAAATTAATTACTTTTATTCTTTTAATTGGTTTTATTGATATAATTAATTATTTATTCATTTAATTATTTTATTTCAGTGCTGGATTTATGAGTACTTCCCCACTATCGTCCGGCGGATGATTTTCCCTGATATTGGGCTTCGGCGTTACAGCAGGTGGAAGAACTTTAAGTGCGATGATCTGAAGCTTATATATTTTCGGGAGCGGATCGATAACCTGCGACTGGACCAGGTCATTCTGACGCTTTGGGATGACCACAGACGGCACCTTCCATTCCACAGCATGGCACATTTCAGAGGTTGGCTACTCTGGGGTGACATTGCTGTGACATATATGGCTGACCGGGTCCGCTGGCAGTTTGGGCGCATCCAGTAGATCCCTGCTGCACCCATCTCAGGACCACGTCCATCAGTGATCTCCATTTTAGAGAGATTGTCGGTGTATCCATCCCCATCGCGGCTTTTTTTCCGTAGTAGCAGAGTCGCAGGCGTGCCGGGTGAGTGCACCGAAGACTATCTACCATCGTATCGGCGGGTGTCCATTCCACGACTGACTGCAGCTGAGGATGTACTAGAGCAGTATGTACCAGATCAGCAGGCTGTAGTTGAGGATGTTGGTCCACAGACTTATCAGGATGCGATGGATGTTACCGCTGGACACATACTTGATGCTATGGGTTATGAGGGAGGCATTCTAGCCGATGTATATGACAGCCTCCTTCAGGCTTTAGGACACTTAGACTTTCATCCGTAGATGCATTTATTTTGGTTTTCTTTTTGTATATGTACTCGTATTTTATCGACTTTATTATATTACGGTTTTTTTCCGGTTGTTATTGTTATCGTACTTTATTAAATTACTGTCATTTATCGAGTTCCATTTATCGACTTAATATCATTGTAAGCTGATTTTTTAATTGATTTAAACTGATTTTTTAACTAATTTAAACTGATTTTTTTATTAAAAAAATTACATTTCCGAATTTATGTGTAAATTCGGAGTACATTTTTTTATATATTCCGAATTTATACGTAAATTCGGAATGTATTTTAAAAAATTGCATTCCGAATTTACACATAAATTCCGAAATTTTCATACTCCCTTCTGAATTTATGTGTATTTCCGGAAAGTTCAAAAAAAATGTTTTTTTTTTAAAAATGAGGGTATTTTGGTCCAAAAGCTAAAAATGGGGGTATGGGAGAGAAGGTGGGGGTACAAGAAAAAAAACCCAAAACATTTTTTTCACATATCTTATATTAGAATTTGAAATTATGAACAAATGGTTGACAATTTTCGAAAAAAAGTTCCAACTATTTAGAAATAAAATTAGTTTGAAATTATATTTTTACTAACAACTTTTGTGACATCCGTTACTGACGAGGGCGTAGAGTGATTGCCGGTGTCCAAAAGTTGGCACGACAAAGAGCGATTTCTGGTAGCTTCAAGGCGAAAGGACACATGAATGAACCGAATACGCACCGAATTGAGAGGAATCTTGAGGCTTTACAAGTGTGGGATTGTACGGTTGAAGGAAGACTTAAAAGAATTGATTTGGAGAACTTATACCAACAAGATGCATATTATTTTCGGGAGCCCTTTCTAAAGGAACTTCATAGTTAAGCATGTTTGACTTGGAGTAGTAGTGGGATGAGTGACCTTCTGGGAAGTTTCCTAGAAAGTATGTAAGTGAGGAAAACACATGCTGAAAAGACATGTGTTGGTTTGTGGGGGCAGTCAACAGTTCTAAAAGTAGTCTGGGATGTTACAAATGGTATGGACGAAGGCGGGGAGTGATCGCTGGTGCCCAAAAGTTGGCTCGACTCCGGGCAGCTTCTAGGCGAAGGGAACGTGAATGAACCGAATACGCACCGGAATGAGAGGGATCCTGAGGCTGTGCAGGTATGAGATCGATCGTACAGTTGAAGGAAGACTTAAAAGAATTGATTTGATCGGGACTACCTATACCAACAAGATGCATCTTCTTTTCGGGAGCTCTTTCCATAATAACTCCATAGTTAAGCGTGTTTGACTTGGAGTAGTAGTGAGATGGGTGACCTTCTGGGAAGTTTTCTAGAAAACATGCAAGTGAGGACAACACATGCTGGAAAGACATGCACGTGTTGGTTTGTGGGGGCAGTCAACAGTTCTAAAAGTAGACTAGGATGTTACAAAATGGAATGTAATACCCAAAATAATTTTAATTATTTTGATTAATTACAGTTTATTCCTAAGGTTTATAATATGTATTTTAAGTGTCTTAATTGGGTTTGAGGTTTAATTGAGCATTTGTGTGAGATGATGTTTAAAATAGTTCCATGGTTACTAACAAGTTTGGGGGTGTAAATAGAAATATGAATCCACTAGAATACGGCCTAATCCTTTAAGCCCAGTCCAACATTATTAGAAAACCAGCTGAAGTTCACTTAACTCAACATTTCCCTCTTCTCTCATTCATTGCACACTGTAGAAAAGAAAAACAAAGAAGTAGAGAAAGAGAGAGTGTGGAGTCGAGAGGAAGAGAAATAAAAGGAGAAAGGGCTCTTCTCCCATTATTACTTCTTTGAGATCGTAGTGTTTTGTTTGACTCATCTTCTTCACCTCAACATTTCCTTCTCTTTAACAACCAAACCACCACTCTTCTCTTCACATTTCCAACACCACATTTTGAAGATTGCATGTGAGTTAGGAAGTGGGGAAATCATTCTTTGAGCTGTGCATGTAGATTTGGGTGTTTGATTTGAAGATATGGGAGCTGAATTTGGAACTAGGAGTTGCTAAGAAATAGTGCTAGGAGCTGGTCCTTACATTTGGAAGTTGTAGAGGCTTGTTGTGTTGTTAGGCGCTGAAAATCTAACTTGCATTGTGTTGTCCTACACAAACAAGTGAGTCCTTTACCTTCTTTGAATTCCGTTCAGTTTAATTTCAGTTTTTGAGAGTTATTGTGTTCAAGCTATTAGATTGCATGTTGATGGGTTGTTCATGAGTTGCTAAAATTTATTGTTAAAACTGAAATTTTATAAAGCATTATTATTGGTCTTGATTCCTAGTTAAACCAGTATTGAGCCCCTGTCAATATATTGATCATATTTCTCTCCATAGACCTTATTGCGATGTGATTCTTGCATTTATGGAAAATAGACTCATTAACATTCAGTTTGAGCACAAACTTTACCCAATTTAACTGAGTATTGAATGCTTAAATAGTATTGAAAATTGAGTGATCATTGCTGTATTGCTTCTGGTACCTGTGTGTTAATTTACAAAACTGCAATTTTTGGCTGAACAAAAAAATGAATAAAAAATTATGTTAATATACTAGACAGAATTTAAACCAAAATAGACTTTGGAATGTTGATTTTTCATTAAGTATTAAAAGAGAAAAGTGACTTGTAAGTTAGCAATTCTAAATACGAATTCTACACACACTTTCTTTAAGTATAGGTTCAATATTCTGCTTATAACCTTATGTGTAGTACTTCTTATTGAATGATTTCTATCTTGTTGTAAACTAGACTTGCTATGGTCCATTTTTGGCACAAATTTCATGGAGTTTAACTGAGTTTTGATATTTTAAAATGTGTTACAAACTAAGTCACTAAAGCTGTCTTGCTTCCGAACATGTCTAATATTTTGTAAAACTGTACGTGTCGGCTTATTTTCTGTCAGAAAACAAATTATTTTCATAAACTAGACACTCTAATCTTTCCCTAGACTGGTCATTTTCTAAGTTTCGATACTGTTTGATAGGTTAATTAATTCACAAAAGTAGACATATACTTGATAGAAAATTCTGCACTATAATTGCTTATGTGTATGTCATGTTTGAGTTAGATTCATTGGAGATGGGTTGGTTTCATTGCTCTATAGTTTTTCACTCTTATTTCTTGAATTGATGAATACATTTGGGAATTTTATCTATAATTCTATGCCCATTGCAATTGTTTAAGCTCATTTTCATTGATTGTGATGTGCTTGGAGGTCACGGTTAAACGGTTTTTGTGTCGTGTCAAAATCCTTTTCGAAAACACGTGTGAGAAAACTATCTAGTACGTAAATACACTGTAAATGAATTAACAAATGGATGATGTACTTGGGGTGGTGTAATGAACTATCCTAAGGACCAAGAGTTTTTTTTAGAGGGTTCTATTTATTTATAGAACACAGATTCTTTATTGTGTACGTAATAACTTTTATATTATGTAAGTCTATTGCGTTAGGAGGATGCATCTTAGGTAAATATTAAAAGATATTCGAAGCGTATTATGGTAAGGGAGTCTCGAAAGGACTCACTGAGATTGTGTAATCTCACCTCTCATTATTGTTGTTTTTCAGACAAGCAGGTGAAGGTCAATAAAGGTAATAGCAAAGGAAAGAATCCAAATTCTTGGAGGACCTTGATGTATAGAAGTATAACACATTATTTTGTGCTAAGTCTCATGTGATGAGAATTATGTTTCATGTTGAAGTATTAGGCTTAGCCTACGCCTAAAGTTGTATTAAGTTATTTATGTATTTGTATTTTGGATTAAGTTAGAGGTAATGACTCCGATAGGTATTTGGAACTCAACTGTTTTAAATATTGTACAATTTTTATTATATGAAAATACTATCAATGTGAGTCCTTAAGGTTTTTTGTTAATCCAAATTATGAATGCGTACTCTGAAAAATCTAAAGGGTAATATTCTGGATTTTACTACCAGTTAAAAATCTAGGATGTTACAACTTCAATTGAGTCTCTATGTGAAATCAAAATTACGTTTTATTTATTTAATTTTCCTCACACTCTGCTAGGGCTCTTTTGTGTCTAGGTTCATGCGTTTGAGTTTTCATGTCTCGTTCATTAGCGGCCCACCGAATCTTATTTGTCAAGATCCGCTACCGTCCGTGCTTCAGTGTTTCACTCACACTATTCCATTGGTGCAAAGTCTTCCTTCTTGCAATCATAATTCTCCTTATAAGTGAAGCGCATGTCTTAATCAAGATTTTGATTTTTGTGGTATTTGCAATTGATGAATTTTAGGTGATCCGAGCCAAGGTTTCTTTTGTGCAATTTGTGCTTTCTATCAACATTTGATGCTTCCTTAGCACCCACGCGTTCTCCTGCTAAACCCAAATTATTTATTGACAATTTGAACTATATACATTTTTAATATTTTTGTTATTATTAGCATTATTGTTGTTGTGGAAATTCACTGTGCAATGTCTTTATATATTGACATAAACTATGTCGTGAGATCCTTGACATAAATTGTAGATGCACTCGAATTCATGTAGTGTGCATTAAATAAGTTAAAAGGTTGTTTTCCACTAGGAGCAGATAATGTTGTGAAAATTTTTTTTGAGGTTGCCTAATTAGGAAAGTATGGTGCACAAAAATTGCATTTTCCCTTCCAGTTTATTACTCTATAATTAGCTTTCACTACCTGCAAATTTTTAATTTACACCTTAACTGCATATGGGATCTTCAAGGTTTTAAATCGCAATTGGAGGTCGAGAATTGTTGTTAAATATGGTTTACGCGGCTACAATCACGTTGTTGTTGAAACTGTTGGAAGTTCAAGTGTGAGTGGTTAGTCCCACATCGACTATGAATATATGAAGCATATATAGAAGTGGGGACCCATATATCTAACATCTTAAGGTTTTGAGTGGAGATGTGGCGTCCAAGCCTCTTGGTGGTCCAGTTTATTGACTAGCACGTTGTTAACTAAAAACCTCAATATATTGTTAACTGAAAACCTCAATAAATAAGTTAGTTAGTTGCCTTTTATTATTATTATTATTATTATTATTATTATTATTATTATTATTAAATGTCATAATAATATGTGAATAATTTGGTAGCGTATACCTATGTGTCAACATTAATAAACTTTATTCAATCTTCTTTTATTTTTCTATAAATATTTGGAAAATTATCTTTCAAATAAACTATTTATCGTTTTTATTCAACAATATTTTTTCTAAATAAAATAGAAAATAATATTTCATATACATAAAATATTACTGATAAAAAATATGCACGCAATACTCGAGCCGCACTAATTTAATATGGAATGCAAGATAGTGAGCATAGAAGTAAGAGAGACTAAATAAGTTAATGAGGGAGAAGGGGTGACTGGAAATATGTTTTATATGGTAGAGTGACTTTTTTTTATCATGTATGAGTATCCCGTGACTGATAACTCTTATTTATATGAGTTATTTATATTCTCTCGGCTTAAATTAATGTGAGTTCTTAAGTAATAATGTTGTTAAATATGTAAATATGTGTCAAGAAGTGTAAAAGAGGGTTAGAAACTGATTATGTGACAAATTCGCACTTTTGGTGCCCTCTTGTTATTTTTAATGTGTTTGTTCAGTGTTGCAGCATTTTGGCGCTATAGCGTTTACGTCCTGCGTGAGCAAGAGAGAGAAAAGGAAAAAGCACAATTTTGGAGATCAGACTTTATGTCATTTCAGCCCATATTTAAATGATATTTTTGTTACTGTAGTCATCAAACAAAAGACTTTATAGGGCCACTTGTCCACTTGCATGTGGAGACTACTTTTTGGTTGGTGGCTTGTCAAATCACCTTTTTGAGCAAGTTGGCTTTATCTTTTGCAAAGGGTCTTCTTCTCCAACACACTTCATACTTGCTGGTTCTGTTGGAGGGAGTTTTTGACACAATCTCCTCTTCATTTTGGTTGAATCTTATTCACAAAAACTCAAAGTAAAAATTCTACACTTCAATGCTACGAAGCAGTGCTATAGCTTCACTGGACAGATTTGCGCAAAGGAGTTTGAGTAGTGTAACTTCTATGCTATTCTCCTTCTTTTGTATTTTCAGTTATATGAACATGATTTCCATCATAGTTTGTATTTCCTTGTTGATGTTGATCCTGAGCTACGCCTTTTGTAGTTGGATGCTTGTAGCTTTGTAATGACTTTTTAGTAGTTCACATGTAATGTTTTGATGTTTGCATTTTAATCCTTGTGTGAAACTTCTTTCAAACTTATATTAGAACTGATCAACTAATTATAAGTACATTTGTAAATTCAGAAATGGTTTACAATTCGAACTCAAGGATTAATATGAGTAAATGGTTGTTTTAAGGACACTTAGAACAACCCATGCTTAAATCTAGACATAGGAAATCATAGTTTATAGGGTGAATACTGCGAGAGCTTAATATACAGAAGTGAACTTATTTAGAACTTAGATATAAGAGTCTTGTAATGAAACCCTGACGTTTGTGACCGAATGGCACACATCAAACGCTACAGCACCCAATGTTTTAGCGTCAGACATTACATTGAATTGTTTTAAAGGATTTTACTTAGTGAAAGACATTCCAACTATCTTTTAATCTGAATTTCTACTTGATCCTTACTTGCTTATTTAATTTCTGTTGTTGACAACATTGGTTCCTCAAACTAGTTCTTCTATTTTGCTCTTTCATTAATTTGCATTCTAATTGAACTCTAAAATTAACATCAATCCCGGTGGGTACGATCTCTTACTTTTTCACTTTGTTACTTGTTGCGACTGTGTATACTTGCACAAACTCTTTTCCGCACATCAGTGACAATCATGTATGAGTGGGTAAACATGCAATTCTAATGTGGTAGTTTTTAAAGTAAAAAATAAATGAGGACATAAGGCGACTCGTATGGGCTTTGGCTTATGTTACTAAGCCTTTTCCTTAGTAACTATGACTAAATACATTATAGCCATTGGATTCTCAAAATTTTAAGAAAATTGAATCTAATGGATAGGATTAAATAAGGGCATTGTTGTCATAGTTATATTTTGTTTTAATTAATTTAAATAATTAAAATAAATCAACCATTAAATGAGACCCTATTTTTTAGGGACAGTTACAAAACTAAATTAGGATTGTTTCCACATTTTCTCTTTCTCGTTTCTTAATTTTTTTTCACTTTCTTTCTCTCTTTTTTCATCGTTCTTCTTCTTTATTTTTCACGTTCTTCTTGTCTATTCCACGATCTTTTTCTTCGCACGCAAAATAAGTTGCAAAAACGCATTCACACAAGGAAATAGAACTGTTACCATTGAAACACGCCATTGAAGCACACTCTTCCATTACGCCATTGATGTCTCATTATGTAGTTGACGAAGATGGGACTAAAATCAGATTTTCACGGTTACTTGCTCGTAAGTCCTTTTTTTTCATTGGTATTCTGTCTGTACTCTTAATCGCGTCACTGAAAGCACGGTTACACTTTTTATATCGGCATATAACCAATGTTGTTCACTTATGTGGTTATTATAATATATATATATATATATATATATATATATATATATATATATATATATATATATATCAACCAGTTGCATAGTATTTATGAATTACCAAAGTTCTGTAATTAGGTGGTTAGAGCTCTATTACCGAAATTATGTTTTTATGTGGTTAGATGGTACCAACCAATATATTGTAAGTATGTGGTTAGTGTTATATTTTGATGCCACATTTTGTAGTAACATGTATAACACCCAATTTCATATTTTCTATGAATAACCAAAGTTCTGTAATTAGGTGGTTAGAATTAACTAACCAAAATTGTTAGATTATGTGGCTAGTAATTGACTAACCAAAGTTATGTTACTTTGTGGTTAGATATAACTAACCAATGTTCCGTACTTATACGGCGGTTTTTGATTTTGTTGTTGCAGTTCAGGGTCGTTAGGGTCAGGATGAAAATTAAACTGACATGATTGTTTCAGGTGCTTAAAATAGTATTAATTGCATTTTATTTAATTTGAATAATTTAGAAACATGTATAACGACCAATTTCCTATTTTCTACGACTTAACAAAACGAACGAAGTCTCTTTCGAATTTTGATGAGAGATACCAGCATCTTTCTGGTATAGTTTGTGGAGCTGGTTCACGTATATGTTATAATGAGGCTGCATATAATGTATTTGTCTGTTATGTTCTTGATGAAGTTAAAGAGGTTGAGCAGCTGCTGCATTCGGTGTCTGATGCCATTGAACCTTCGCGTGCATCATGTTCAACTTTGCCAGGTATTTCTTATTTGATGTTCGTTCCCCTTTTAAGTGCAGATTTTTGCAATTCTTATATATGTGGGTGTTGTGTCGCAGTAGAATATCACAAGGATATTTTCCAGCTAACAAGATAAGGCAAAGCCAAAACCCATGCAAGAGCAAGATCAGGTTGATGTCCAATTCAGAGAAAAGACATTTCGTTTGTGAACAGGAACGCAAGTGGGCAATTGAACTTCAGAAGCTGTCTGCAAGTTAGGTCGTCTATGTCAATGTTGGAAAAAGTTGGTTTTTTGTGTTGTGTTATTTCGTTATTACAAATTTGGATGATACAATCATTTGAGGCAACTTTGTTGACATTTAAACAAATGGTGTAAATTTTGTTGGTATCGATTCTAGATATTTTGATGAAAATTGTTGGCCGAATTCGTTGTAGGTGGTTTCTAACCACACTATGGTAAATTTGTGGTTAGTGCAAATTTTTGAATTTTATGTACTATTCTTAAAATCAAACAAATGTGACAATGAACGTTCAAATGTATACTACTAATCTTTCAATATCAATTTTTGAGGTTCACGTATGTGTGTGTATATATATACACACACACACAAAGTGCATCTAACCGATGTTGTGCACATTTGTGTCTAAAAACCGTTGAAGGCCCATTATCATTGACAACGAGACCATTGTGATCTATGTAATAATTTTTGATTAACCACAGATAGACACATATGTGGTTAGTGACATCTAACCGAAGTGGGATCTAGCAATAGCTGGTATGAGGATCTGCGATATAAGTGAGGCAACAAATTGTTAGTAGCTTAAATTTAAAAAGGGAAAACAAACAAAGCCGCTCTTAAAGCTAATTTACAATTCAAGTTATTAAATAATTAAAATTATTCAAAAGAAAACTAACATATTCAAGTCCTGTAAGATTCTGAATTTCATATAGCTGTTGAATATCTTCAGCTTGTTAGTGAATGTGTTGGCCGCCATTGAGAAGAATATTGTAGTCTTGTATATTGTTGATATTCTAGCAAGTGTTAAGTACTTTTGAAAAGTAATGCATATTGATCAGTTCATTTTAATGCACTCTTTATATCTTTTTACTTGGTGTTTCTAATTGTGCTTTGTACCTAATATTTAAGTCGTAGCACATTTCTAGACTTTGAGTTTTATTTGAGCATTATAACAATTTCTGGATTAATTCTTGTTTTTATTGTACATTGACCCCTGTTTACTCTGTAGCCCATAACGTTGGCTGTGATTATCTGATTGAGGCGTGCGAGTATGCGTTGGAAAGCTAAGGAACAAAGCTACAAATCTTTTTTGAGCTCAAAACCCAATTCGGAAATCTTAAAAGTCAAAACTGTAAAATACCGAATCATTTTAGTCAATTACGGGTTTATGGGCCAATTGCTATTTTTATCGAGCTTTTATCCAATAACCTAGTTAGTGGATTAGGATTTTTGTTTTTTCCTAGTTAAATACACTTTTTATAGCCGTCTTTTGATTCTCTGACGCATTATCATACACTTTACAAGACTTTTGTGCTCTAGACTCCATGGAAGCCTAAACTCCTAAGTCGATTCATCGTTGAAATGCTGCTGTTTACGGATTTTGAGGTTCGGTGTCTAATCTTATTTCGTTTATTTCATTTTTAGATTTCAGTTCTTTCTTCTCTATCAATTCCACAATTAAATTCTTTGTTTGCAATTTTCGTCTGTGTAATGCTTAATTACCCAAATTCGGTTTACTTACAATATACGAACAGTTTATGTATGACCCTTGTTTATATGTGAATCTGTTTTCGCAACTCTTAATTATTCGAGTTTTTTAATCGCTTGTTTTATTTAATTCGAGTAGGAATTGATAGAGGATTGATTGAACTCAGTTATGATATCGGTTGTGTTTAGTGGCACTTGTTCACCATCACAATGGATTGAACACAACGTTTTGACGCTTGCTTTAAAATGGTGTGAATTCGTATAAACTAATTGACGCTTGCTTGATTAGTTCATTATCAATCAAGAACTGAAACCTTGAATGAGTCTTGCACGATTATTTGGAATCGATGATAAATCCAAGACGCGCACTCGGAAACCGGTGGATCGATTGTCTCTCTAAATTGTTAAACTCCTAAAATAGAAATCGTTTTCATTAACCCCCCCCCCCCCCCCCCCCTTTCATTCTTGTCGTTGGTAGTCTTAATCTTAGAGGTCCTCGAGAGACGACCAAGGTCTCTTGCTTGGATACTATATTTATCGTTTTAATTATTTTGACCCGCGTACTACCGCTGATCAAATTGGCGTCGTTGCCGGGGATCTCTAATTAGGGATTGCCAACTTTAGGACTCACTAACCACTAACATTTGTTTTTGAGTTTTGTTGTCTTGCAGGTTCTGTTGTTTCAGCGCTGTTCAGTTTTGTCTCTGATTAGGTGAAAAAATGGTTTTCAGGTGATGTTCTCCGATTGCTCCGAAATTTGACCAGAAAATCAGAAATAAATCAAGGAATGGGACTCCCATTTATCGGAGCTGTAACGTAAAATCTCAAGGTCGATCGTTTTCTATTTTTAAGTAATTATTTTAATATTTCATATCTCCAAAAAAATCCAAAAAATTTGCATATCTCTCTTTTGATTTAATTAGATTTTTTGTACTGATTTTATTTTTTTAGATTAGATTTGATACGTTTTCTATTTTCTGCATCTATTTTAACTTTAGGATGTGGTTGGTATTTCTAGAATTGTTGCATTTTCTTACTTCTTGCTGCATATGGTGCATGACCAAGTCTAATACCGTTAATTTGCATCCCTTTGACCCTGAAAATGAGAGAACATTAAATTGTAGACTTAGGGAACATATAGCGGATAGTGGTAGTGATAGTGATAGCATCTTTAGTCATATTCTCTTTGATTCTAATTCTGATATTGATTCTATTAACATGGCAGGTAGAACACATTGGGAACTTGCTCTACCTGATGTTAATTACAATGCCTTGTATATTAATTTTCCCGATGTTTTTGTTCCTTTTGAATTGAAATCTGGTTTAATACACTTGTTGTAAAAAGTTTAATGGTCTTTCAGGTGAAGATCCTCACAAGCATCTCAAGGAGTTTCACATTGTGTGCTCAACCATGATGCCCCAAGAAATTCTAGAGGAGCACATTAAACTGAGGGCATTCCCCTTATCTCTCCAAGATGCAGCCAAGGATTGGTTATATTACCTCCAACCAGGTTCTGTTGAAAATTGGAATGAGTTGAAAAAGTTGTTCTTAGAGAAGTTCTTTCCTACATCCAGAGCTGCTTCAATCTGAAAAGAGATATGTGGTATCATGCAAAACTCCAGTTAGTGTCTACATGAATACTGGGAGAGATTCAAGAAATTGTGTGCAAGCTTCCCTCACCACCAGATCTCTGAACAATTACTCATCCAGTATTTCTACGAGGGTTTATTGCCCATGAACAGAAATATTATGGATGCTGCTAGTGGAGGTGCACTTGTAGACAAGACCCCAACAGATGTAAGAGCTTTAATAGATAATATGTCCATTAACTCCCATCAATTCACAACTAGAAGCAATTCTGCAGTTCTAACAAGGGGAGTGAATGAGATAATGCTACTGATCATAAGAGCTTAGAAAACAGGTTAGATGAACTAGCCATTTTGGTAAAAAAAATTGGCAACAGGTCATTCAACAAGGGTTTGTGGTATTTGCACCTCTACAGAGCACCACCACAGATTCTTATCCTACGTTGCAAGAGGATCCTAATGCTGATACCCCTCAAGCATATGCAGCCAACATATTTAACCCTCAAGCCAATATTGATTTGTCATCTAACAGGTACCACCCAAACTAGAGGAACCATCAAAAACTTGAGATGGGGAAATTCGGCTACAGAACAACAAGCTGTTGCCAAACCTAAACCTTCATTAGAGGATCTAGTTAAGCAGATGGCTGCCCAGAATCTCCAATTCCAACAGAGAACAGATCCCTTAATTCAGAATTTACAGACACAAGTGGGACAGCTTGCTACCACAATTTATTAGATGCAAGCTCGGGGGTCAAACCAACTACCTGCTCAAGCAGTGATTAATCCGAATGCACTAAACCCCAATGTTAGTGCTATTACATTGAGATCTGGGAATGCTGTTGACACACCAAAGGTGACTGAAACTGTTGTTTTGAAAAATAGAAAAGCACCTGAACCCCGTTGACAATGAGGAATACATACCACCACTCCCATTCCCTCCAAGTGCATCAATGACTAAAAAACAAGATGAGGCAGATAGGGACAGTGAGATCTTAGATACTTTTAGGAAGGTGGAAGTCAATATTCCCCTTCTTGAGGCAATTAAGCAGATTCCAAAATATGCCAAATTTCTGAAAGAGTTGTGCATATACAAGAGAAGGAGAAGGCTGGGAGGAATTGAAAAAGTCAACCTGGGGTATAATGTTTCTGCCCTTATATGTTGCCCATGCCCCAGAAGTGCAGGGATCCATAAACTTTCTCCATTACATGCACCATAGGCAACAGTCAGTTTGATGATGCCATGCTAGATTTAGGACCTTTGGAGGAAACATGTGTTACCATCCAGCTAGCAAATAAAAGAAATGCTCGATCTGCTGGACTGGTTGAGGATGTTCTTGTTAAATTTAATAATTTGATCTTTCCGGCAGATTTTTACATTCTACACATGGAGGAAGAAACTAAGTCCAGCAGGCTGCCTATCATTTTAGGCAGACCATTCATGAGGACTGCCAAAACCAATATTGATGT